>JADBJO010025122.1:0-24189 GCA_016801955.1 Conus betulinus
TCTCATGTGTCATCCCCTCTCCACAGTCATGTGTCATCCCCCTCTCCACTATCATGTGTCATCTCCTCTCCACTATCATGTGTCATCCCCTCTCCACTGTCATGTGTCATCCCCTCTCCACTGTCATGTGTCATCTCCTCTCCACAGTCATGTGTCATCCCCTCTCCACTGTCATGTGTCATCCCCTCTCCACTGTCATGTGTCTTCCCCTTTCCACTATCATGTGCCATCTCCTCTCCACAGTCATGTGTTATCCCCTCTCCACTGTCATGTGTCATCCCCTCTCCACTGTCATGTGTTTTCCCCTTTCCACAGTCATGTGTCATCCCCTCTCCACTGTCATGTGTCTTCCCCTTTCCACAGTCATGTGTCATCCCCTCTCTACAGTCATGTGTCATCCCCTCTCCACTGTCATGTGACATCCCTCTCCACAGTCATGTGTCATCCCCTCTCCACTGTCATGTGTCATCCCCTCTCCTCTAGCTCTGTCATGTGACATCCCCTCTCCACTGTCATGTGTCATCCCCTCTCCACTGTCATGTGTCATCCCCTCTCCACTGTCATGTGTCATCCCCTCTCCACTGTCATGTGTCATCCCTCTCCCTCTGTCATGTGACATCCCCTCTCCACTTGTGTCGTGTGTCATCCCCTCTCCACTGTCATGTGACATCCCCTCTCCACTGTCATGTGTCATCCCCTCTCCACTGTCATGTGTCATCCCCTCTCCTCTAGGTCTGTCATGTGACATCCCCTCTCCACTGTCATGTGTCATCCCCTCTCCACTGTCATGTGTCATCCCCTCTCCTCTAGCTCTGTCATGTGACATCCCTCTTTTCTCTGTTATGTGACATCCCTCTTTTCTCTGTTATGTGACATCCCTCTTTTCTCTGTTATGTGACATCCCCTGCCTCTCCTACTATCTGTGTCTGCTTTCCCCGGGGCCCCAGTCTCTCAGTCCTAAAAAAGTCAGTAATATGTGTCTGGTCTTTTGCGTTAGTCATGTGCTTTTCCAGCAAAGCAGTGAACGCATGAAAGGACTTTAGGACATGATCAGCACAACCAGATCTCAAACAGTACGCGTTGATTTTCTCAACACAGTCTAATGCAGCCTTGCTTGTAATGCGTGGCATCTCTTCCCCACAGTCTTCCTCTCCATCTGATGCATCTTCAGTGACAGTTCCTGGGGCTTTTGATGTCGAAGGGGCTGGCATGGTTGGAGGAGTCGGCCCTGAGGTTACAACATCATCATCAACGCTGAAGTAGTCGGAAGGGGAAATGTTGAATTCCTCGAACAGACGTGCAAGAAGAGGCTCCTGCTTCTCACTGGGCATATCCGCGGGATCCGTTTCTTGTGAGCCGCTGCTGTCACCTGTGTCTTTGCCACCAGAGGTGCAAAAGCCTGCGCTCCGGAAGCTGTTGGCGATTGTTGACTGAGACACTTTGTCCCAGGACTCTTTCAGGGCGGAGGCTGCTCCAAGCATACTGAACTTGAAGTCCTCTGATTTTCCTCNTCATCCATCTTTTGGCATTGGGTTGGTGGGGGGGGGGTGGTGGGGTGTTTTGGATTGTGGGGTGGGTTGGGGTCGGGGGGTGTGGGGGGGGTGGGTGGGGGGGGGGGGCAATTTTTGGGGGGTGGGGGTGGTTGTGGGGTTGGGGTTGGGGGGGGGGTTTTTTTGGGGGGGGGGGGGTGGGGGGGTGGGTTGGGGTTGTGGGGGGGGGGATGTGGGGGGGGGGGGGGTGGGTTGGGGGGGGGCGGGTTTATTTTTGGGAATATTTTGGGGGGGGGTGGGGGTGGGGGGGGGGGGGGGGGGGGGTGGGTTGGGGGGGGGGGGGGGGGGGTTTTGGGGGGGGGTTTTGGGGGGGGGGGGTGGTGTAAGGTTGGTTGTGGGGGGGGGGGGTGGGGGGTGGGGTGGGGGTGGGGGGTTGGGGGGGGGGGGGGGGGGGGGGGGGGGGGGGGGGGGGGGGGGGGGGGGGGGGGGGGGGGGGGGGGGGGGTGGGGGGGGTGGGGGGGCACCTAGTTGACGACATCCTAGCGGGGTGGGCTTCCTCAGGTTGCTGACAGCACTGGGCGGTGTGGGCACTCTACCATCCAGGTTGCCCAGCTGTCGCGCACCCGATCCTGCACAATCAGAATCAGGAACCGCCGTCAGATATTCTATTGAATTATGTTACAGAGAATTATGAGCAATAATTGTCATTCTACTATACAACTCCAAAAAGATGACCACACACACACGCCCATGCAGACACAATCCTGGGCGGTCTGGGCACTCTGCCATCACGTTGCCTGCACAATCGGAATCAGGAACCGTCATCAGATATTCTATTGAATGTTACAGAGAATTATGGAGCAATAATTGTCATTCAACTGTACAACTCCAAAGATGACACATATACACACGCTAATGCAGACACACAATCGTACTCGCATACTTTCCTGCACACACACATTAAACTTAAAGTCTCATTTACCTTGAAAGGCTTGACGATGCTGATGTCGATGGGTTAGGCGAGGGTTGCGCAACCAGCAGGCAGGTTAACGTCCAGTGCCGTTCTGCTGCCATCAGCAGCGGTACAGAGTACGACTGTAAAAGCCCTCTGCTCTGCTTTCTTTGTCTTTGTGATGCGCACCATTATTTAAGTGGGGGTGGGTGGGCGTTTTCTCGTACTTCTCTCCAAAGTAGGGGGTGAGCGTCACTTTATGGGCTCTCTGAGTGTGTCTCTCCCGCATCTCTCTCTCTCTTTTTCGCACATACATCTCCCTCTCTCTCGCTCTCGCATACATCTCTCCCCCCCCTCTCTCTCAATACATACAGGGCATCATGTATCCGTACAGACACTCACACATACGCGCGCATACACACACGCTCACGCAGAATACATCTCTTACATGCATACACCTCTCTCTCTCACACACACCCTCTATGTGACTTTATTCTGAAAAGAAAAACTAGTTCTAGTAGCTTCATAAACCCTTAATAAAGCTTTTTATTTCGTTTCCTGGTCGGCTAATTCTTGTAATTCATTAAATTTGTCCCGTTCTTTCCGCTAAAAAGGTTTGAAATTGGGACGGGGCTTGTTCGGGAGGGGGTGCGGGAGGGAGGCGGCCGGGGGTGCGGCATCGGGGGAGATGATGGGTGGGAGGCTGGTTGGGCCGGGAGGCAGGGGGCTGCGGCCGGGGCTGGGACTGATCGGGGCCGACTGATGATGGGGGCCGCGGCTGACTGTTGGGCCGGGAAGGAGGATACAGGGAGGATGGGAGGCGGCCGGGTGCTGGGGCTGCGCCGTGGCTGACATGCGCCGAAGCCACGGAGGAAGTTGGGACTGGGCCGGGGCTGCATCGGGGCCGACTGATGATGGGTCGGGGCCGGGGGTTGATGCAGAGGGACAGGGAGGGAATGGGAGGCAGCCTGGGGCTGCGCTGTATCGGGGCCCGACTGACTGGGATGGGTCGGGAGGGGGGGCAGAGGAGCATAGGAGGCAGCCTGGTGCTGGGGCTGCATCGGGGCTGGCTCATGCGCCGGGATACATACTCCCTGGGTTGCTGATCATGCGCCCCATACCCGTAGGGGAGGGGGGGAGTAGGGGAGGAGCGATGGTTCGGGGGACGCCGGTCCTGTTAGCGCGGAGAGGTACCGCGGCCGTTTTGCGGACGACGGCCCAGGGTCACTCCTCATGGGAGCGGGTTGCTCCCATGAGGAGTGACCCTGGGCCGCTGTAAAGGGGGACGGTTGCTATGGGGTCCGGGGCCACTACGGTGGGGAGAATTACTGTGGGGTCCTGGACGGCTGCAGGGAGGAGAATTACTGTGGGGTCCTGGGCAGGGCTTCGTCTCTGTCTTGGAGCATTCCGCACCACCCCTGTGTACAGCCTGTACGCAGAGGCAGGTGAACCTTCACTGTCCAACCGCAGGCTGAAACTGTCTTTGAATTACTACGTCAGACTGTTCTCCGAACCTGAAAACCCTGCCTATGACTGTGTCTTTGACCCTCAGTTTCAAAGCAAATTTGAAAACACACCCTAACTGTATTCCGCCGTTTGGTCTTCGTATGCAGCCTCACGCACGGAATGCAGGTCTAGACCTAGGAGTTGTGTCCGATTTTTCCAAGTTTCCGGATCAACCTCCGTGGACCTTTTTCACACCAGAGATTCGTTTTGATCTTGCAGCTTTTCGCAAAGAGTCCACCAGCTCTCTAGCATACAAGGCTTTGTATGCTGACCTCTGTTCGAAATTCTCATCCTATCAGAAAATTTTCACTGACGGTTCCAAGTCTGAAGATGGAGTGGCCTGTGCAGCCTACTGCCCTGGTGCTCCTTCTCAAATACTGTTAGAACATATTCCTTCAGACGCTTCTGCTTACTCTGCTGAAGTTACAGCTCTGGTTCTGGCACTACGGATAATCTCCCAATCTACGAAGAGGGACTTTCTGGTTTTGTCGGATTCGCTGTCGGCTTTGGAGGCCATAGCTCTGGCCGCAACCTTCAGCACCCCGAACTTTTACACTTTTTTTTAACTTTTTACCAAGTTGACAGCGGAGGGTTACAACATTCTTCTGGCTTGGGTTCCCGGTCATGTTGGCATCGGGAGGGAACGAAATGGTGGATCGTTTTGCCAAGAATGCCACAAGAGAGAAACTGTCAAACACACCTATCCCCTGCTCGGATCTGAAACCCAAAATTAACGATTATGTCAGAGACCTCTGGCAGGAGGATTGGAATACACAGACGGATAACAAACTCTTTCAGATCCGTCCAAACCTAAAGGAGTTCCTCCCATCTTCGTCTGGTGGTCGTAAAGAAGAAACAGTTCTGTGCCGGCTGCACACCGGCCATTCGTATTGTACCCATTCCTACCTTTTAAAGAGTGAAGAAGCTCCTTGGTGCATTCCGTGTCATGTGCCACTCACAATGAAACATATTCTTTTAGAGTGTTGGGATTTGCACGATGTGAGACACAACATTTTACAGCAGATTCCATGAAAACCTTGTTCAGAGATGTTCCGCCTGACGCGATCTTTGAGTTCTTGAAAGAGGTTAACATTTTTCATCGGATCTGAGATTTTACAGTGGAAAGATTTTTTAACAGAGATTTTAGACGATGTCTTTAAAGAACTGTGTGGATGAATGACCTGTGAGTTGATTTTAACGTGGTGACAGCCCTGATATGGCCCTTTGCGGTCGGCTGGGCTATAAGCAACATTATCTTATCTTATCTTACCAACCAAACTGCTTGGCCCACTTTCTGAGCTAATTTCAATCTTAAACACCGCGCCTTTCTTCCGGTGCTGTTTTGACCTTTCTTTGTCCTTTTCCGTAAAGATATCAAAGTCTTCCGGAAGTCCAAAGAAAATACGTCTAAACCCGTCTTTTAACTCTGCGAGGCCTTTTTCCTCTTGAACTTCTTCTAGCTCAGACAGTAACCAGCAGAAAATTGAAAGAAGAAGTTTACTGACTGCTAGAACTTGGTAGCCAAGTCCGTTTTTCTCTTTCACTGAACTTTCTACAGTGACAGTATTTGAAAAAATTTCTGACAGTGAGGGTACTCTTTTCGAAATTTTTGTTTGAAAAAAAAACAATTCCGGCTAACTCTGAGTTTTCAAACAAACCCAAATGTAATAAAACACCACTCACCGTTTCTGAAGGTATTCCAAAATGTGAAAGGCTGTTGAGATTAGTTTGAATATCTCTATAAAATGTTTTCCAATGGTCCGCGCGCCCTTTAGTAATGGGTTTTGTTTGCACTCTCAAAGCAACAGGAGACCAGGGGAGCGATCGGAGAAACTCTTCAGGGTGTACCTTCACTGGAGACATTGAAGAAACGCCTTTAGGGAAAGTGAAAGCCTAGCGGGGGCAATGCCGAGGGAGGCTGTGCAGTTAAATTTATATCTATTCTACAATCAAGCCGAAGACAGGGAACGGTTGTGGATTAATCAGGGAATACGGAATACAAAAATTGCGCAACGGCGATTGGTTCCCGTTTTAAGGGGGGTTTCCGCACGAATCATCAAGTGCGATGCACCAACTACGCATCTCTCTCTCTCTCTCTCTCTCTCTCTCTCTCTCTCTCTCCCTGTTAATGATAACAACATGAGGGTTGCCAGCGTTGCAACGCCTATAGTAATTTTAGTCCAATTCCACCCCGCTGCCCAATCATCGTTTAAACAGTTACAGAATTGTACAAAACCAGTCCAGCCGTTGTTTTGCATTATCCAAGGCTGGAGGACTCGCTCGGCGTAAAGTTGCACCCAGTCAATGACAGAATACACAATCCTGTATTCGGGAGACTTTAGGAAAGCATGTAAAGCAAACTGTCCTGCGTAGTAAAAGTACATTCCCAACCCTCCCCCAGTTCAAACCACCCCGAAAAAGCTCGTCTGCCACACACTGGAAACTCTGAAATGTTGTTTCACTCAAAATCAATTTGTTGTTTTCAAAGTATTTGCGTTCTATGTTGTCACAAAGACGTCTCATGGCGGTTTGAACTTCACTGCATGTAACGTAGTCTTTCTTTGGCCCAGAAATCCCTTTTTTTTTTTTCAAATAATACCAAATGTAATCTTCGGCCACAGACCTCATAGAACTCATAGTGAGTCGGTTATAAAAAATATTCTTACTTTGACCACGTAGTTACAGGCAATAAAATACATACAGATGGCAAATCTGGTAATCCTCTCTTGCCCCATTCTCTCTGTCTTTTTTGTTTAGTCGGGGAAGGGAATACAAACTAGGGAAGGGAAAATTACAGGAACGAAAGTTGTGTACTTAAGCGGCTGTCTCATTGTTGCTACTATAAATAAACAATGGGGAAGGGAAAAAGTACCACATAGACTATATATACACTGGCGGCGTGTAGTTAGTCGTTAGCATTTCAACATACTTCAGTGAGTGCTTTCTGTGTTTGCCTGTGGTGTCTTTGCCTTTTTCTCCAGAGGTAAGTTGATTCTTATGTTCCTTCTTCACTAATACGATACGATAAAATAGCTAGTTATTTAGTTATTTACAGGAACAACTATTGTGATGCTAACCGCAACTGCTCCTTCTTGCGCGTCGACTTTATGTATCTTTATTGCCTCTTACACACACATACACATACAGATACACCCATCCTTTTAAAACACACATAATTCTGTTTGTTCAGAAAGCTTACGGAGAACAGAGCATCCGACCCAATCCTGGGAAAGAACGGGTACGCGTTGGGTCCAATATACCCGCCGAAGCTGAGCACGTGTGTGCGCGGGTACCGACGCCTGCAAGACTACTGAAATTTCCGATTGAACTAAACGTTAACCCCCAAAAAAAATAACGATGTATACTGTCACAGAGTTTTGCAAAAGGCTTGTAGACAAAGAAACTCCTGTAATTGTAATAGACGTTAGTAAGATTAACCCTGTGTACGAAAACGTTGATGCAGACCTATGGGAAAAGGCGATTAAGCGAATGACTCATGAAGATATTCGTATGGTTTGTTCGGCCCTCAATACAGGAATTGATTTTGACTACCCAAGGCACGTTCGCCGGCTAAATAGATACGTCAAATATTTATTGTTGAGGCGGGTTTTAACGAACAGAGATCCGTTTCTGTTTATAGACCTGTGTCGCGTGAACAACATCGACACGGTTGATTTTATGAAATGGTATACGTACGAAACGTGTTTTTGGAAAGAGTTTAACCAGGACAATTGGTTCTACATTCAAATCGGTGGACAAGTCTTTATAACCGTTATGGAGTGGATGATGTTTTATGCGATGGAAACCACCAACTGGAATAGAGCCGTAGCCTTGATAGAAAATGCGTACGTCAAGAAAAGCACTGTCATGATGTTGGTGCATAAGTTAGTGACCGATAGACACTACGACGTTTTGTTACGGTTATACCACTTGCCAAGCGCGCACGAACTAATCGATTGGCAGAAAACGTTTATGAAATATTGTAAGCGAGTGCTGCCCCATCGTACAGAAAAAAAAAGAACAACAATTTCTGAAACCGTTTTATATTTTGAGCCAATAACCATCCGTAATGTGAAAAGTGAAGCAGAATGGTTTAAACACCTGCTAATGAGAACCTCTATGTTTTCGTGGATACAAGATCGTATCATCAACGCAGCGGTGCCCACGTTACAAGAAAGTTGCCGAACCGCCGTTCTTCGATCGCTTCAGGGATCGACCATACAAGAACGGGAAACCGCTATTGACAAATGTATAGAGAATAGCGTTATGCGTTCCTTTTTAAAACTAAAGAGATGATTGTGCTTCAAACACGGGGAACATGCTACTTTTTGGTTGCTTCTTTGCAAAGTTGAAGTGTTAGAGATGATTGTGCTTCAAACGCGGCGAACATGCTACTTTTTGGTGGCTCTTTGCTCCGCTACCAGCACATCATCATGATCATCATCCTCCTCCTCGCTCCTGCAGCCGTTACTCACGTCGATATTGCCCCCAGTAAGCCCCCAATACACCGGTCATTTATCTTTGTCTGTCTCTCGTTGGCTCTTTCATTGTTATTGCAATATTAGCTGGCAATGGTCCCAAATGAAGTGAGCTTTCACAATAATAACCCGCCATCTACGCGCATCATCACAAGGCCTCGGGTTTATGTAATTGCGTCTATTCAAACGTGTGATGGACTTTCCTACGTGCAGCCGTTACTCTCGTCGATATTGCACACAGTAAGCCCCCAATACACCGGTCATTTATCTTTGTCTGTCTCTCTTTGACGCTTTTATTGTTATTGCAACATTAGCTAGCAATGCTCCCAAAGGAAATGAGCTTTCAAAATAACCCGTCATCTGCGCATCATCACAAGACCTCGGGATTATGTAATTGCGCCTATTCAAACGTGTGATGAACTTTCCTACGGTCTCTCTCTCTCTCTGAGACTCTCTCTCTGAGACTAGCTTATTTAAACTTTTCAGTCTTCTGTGCTAAATAAAATTAAAATATGTCTTATGTTTCATCTCTTATGTTTTATGTCCCGCTTTGTGTCCCGCTAGCTCTGTCATGTGACATCCCTCTTTTCTCTGTTATGTGACATCTCCCCTCTTTTCTCTGTTATGTGACATCCCTCTTTTCTCTGTTATGTGACATCCCCTGCCTCTCCTACTATCTGTGTCTGCTTTCCCCCCGGGGCCCCAGTCTCAGTCCTAAAAAAGTCAGTAATATGTGTCTGGTCTTTTGCGTTAGTCATGTGCTTTTCCAGCAAAGCAGTGAACGCATGAAAGGACTTTAGGACATGATCAGCACAACCAGATCTCAAACAGTACGCGTTGATTTTCTCAACACAGTCTAATGCAGCCTTGCTTGTAATGCGTGGCATCTCTTCCCCACAGTCTTCCTCTCCATCTGATGCATCTTCAGTGACAGTTCCTGGGGCTTTTGATGTCGAAGGGGCTGGCATGGTTGGAGGAGTCGGCCCTGAGGTTACAACATCATCATCAACGCTGAAGTAGTCGGAAGGGGAAATGTTGAATTCCTCGAACAGACGTGCAAGAAGAGGCTCCTGCTTCTCACTGGGCATATCCGCGGGATCCGTTTCTTGTGAGCCGCTGCTGTCACCTGTGTCTTTGCCACCAGAGGTGCAAAAGCCTGCGCTCCGGAAGCTGTTGGCGATTGTTGACTGAGACACTTTGTCCCAGACTCTTTCAGGGCGGAGGCTGCTCCAAGCATACTGAACTTGAAGTCCTCTGATTTTCCTCCAGCATCTATGTGTGCTAGCAGCTTGGAGACCACCGCCAGTCTGTAGTGGTATTTCATGTTGCGGATTATGCCAACATCAAGTGGCTGCAGCTCTGAAGTGGCATTGGGAGGCAGAAAAAGTACTTTGGTTGCTCTGAGTGGGGGAAGTTTGTGACTTGAGCAATTGTCGAGCACCAAGAGGACGTCGATTTTGTTGCTGCATTTCTCTGTCAAATGAGACTAACCATGGTTTGAAAATCTCACTTGTCATCCATGCTTTGGCATTGGCTTTGTAGTCAACAGGCACCTTGACTCCACGGAAGCACCTTGGCTTCATGAACTTGCCGAATACGCCGTCCCAAACTCCCACCCCCACCTAGTTGACGACATCCTAGCGGGTGGGCTTCCTCAGGTTGCTGACAGCTGGGCGGTGTGGGCACTCTACCATCCAGGTTGCCCAGCTGTCGCGCACCCGATCCTGCACAATCAGAATCAGGAACCGCCGTCAGATATTCTATTGATTATGTTACAGAGAATTATGAGCAATAATTGTCATTCTACTATACAACTCCAAAAAGATGACACACACACACGCCCATGCAGACACAATCCTGGGCGGTCTGGGCACTCTGCCATCCACGTTGCCTGCACAATCGGAATCAGGAACCGTCATCAGATATTCTATTGAATGTTACAGAGAATTATGGAGCAATAATTGTCATTCAACTGTACAACTCCAAAGATGACACATATACACACGCTAATGCAGACACAATCGTACTCGCATACTTTCCTGCACACACACATTAAACTTAAAGTCTCATTTACCTTGAAAGGCTTGACGATGCTGATGTCGATGGGTTAGGCGAGGGTTGCGCAACCAGCAGGCAGGTTAACGTCCAGTGCCGTTCTGCTGCCATCAGCAGCGGTACAGAGTACGACTGTAAAAGCCCTCTGCTCTGCTTTTCTTTGTCTTTGTGATGCGCACCATTATTTAAGTGGGGGTGGGTGGGCGTTTTCTCGTACTTCTCTCCAAAGTAGGGGGTGAGCGTCACTTTATGGGCTCTCTGAGTGTGTCTCTCCCGCATCTCTCTCTCTCTTTTTCGCACATACATCTCCCTCTCTCTCGCTCTCGCATACATCTCCCCCCCCCCTCTCTCTCAATACATACAGGGCATCATGTATCCGTACAGACACTCACACATACGCGCGCATACACACACGCTCACGCAGAATACATCTCTTACATGCATACACCTCTCTCTCTCACACACACACCCTCTATGTGACTTTATTCTGAAAAGAAAAACTAGTTCTAGTAGCTTCATAAACCCTTAATAAAGCTTTTTATTTCGTTTCCTGGTCGGCTAATTCTTGTAATTCATTAAATTTGTCCCGTCTTTCCGCTAAAAAGGTTTGAAATTGGGACGGGGCTTGTTGGGTCGGGAGGGAGGGTGCGGGGGGAGCATGGGAGGCGGCCGGGTGCGGGTGCTGGGGCTGCATCGGGGCCGACTGATGATGGGTCGGGGCCGCGGCTGACTGTTGGGCCGGGAAGGAGGATAGGGAGGGCATGGGAGGCGGCCGGGTGCTGGGGCTGCATCGGGGCCGACTGATGATGGGTCGGGGGGGGGCGCGGCTGACTGTTGGGCCGGGAAGGAGGATACAGGGAGGGCATGGGAGGCGGCCGGGGGTGCTGGGGCTGCATCGGGGCCGACTGATGATGGGTGGGGGGCCGCGGCTGACTGTTGGGCCGGGAAGGAGGATACAGGGAGGGCATGGGAGGCGGCCGGGTGCTGGGGCTGCATCGGGGGCCGACTGATGATGGGTCGGGGCCGCGGCTGACTGTTGGGCCGGAAGGAGGATACAGGGAGGGAATGGGAGGCGGCCGGGTGCTGGGGCTGCGCCGTGGCTGACATGCGCCGAAGCCACGGAGGGAGGAAGTTGGGACTGGGCCGGGGCCGGGAGGGGGGGATGCAGAGGGGACATGAGAGGCAGCCTGGTGCTGGGGCTGTATCGGGGCCGACTGATGATGGGTCGGGAGGGAGGGAGCATAGGAGGCAGCCTGGTGCTGGGGCTGCATCAGGGCTGGCTCATGCGCCCATACATACTCCTTGGGTTGCTGATAGGGGGGGTCCAGCCCGTAGGGGAGGAGCGATGGTTCGGGGGACGCCGGTCCTGTTAGCGCGGAGAGGTACCGCGGCCGTTTTGCGGACGACGGCCCAGGGTCACTCCTCATGGGAGCGGGTTGCTCCCATGAGGAGTGACCCTGGGCCGCTGTAGGGGGACGGTTGCTATGGGGTCCGGGGCCACTACGGTGGGGAGAATTACTGTGGGGTCCTGGACGGCTGCAGGGAGGAGAATTACTGTGGGGTCCTGGGCCGCTGAGGGGGGGAGAATTACTGTTGGGTCCGGGGCCCGTAACGGGGAGGGAGGAGGAAGGATACTGAGCTGCTACAGGTGGGGCAAAGGTGTCTTGGTCTGGGGCGCTTGATATGGGGTCTTCTAATGCTCGAAAAAGGGCCTGAATTTCCTCGCTATCATCTTGTTGTCTTCTATAAGGAGAAATAAGGTCATAGCCTGTACAGGCGCTTCCTGCCTCCATGCCAGACCGTCGTATCTAAAACTCTTGGACCCTATCCACCATCAAGGGCTTCGTCTCTGTCTTGGAGCATTCCGCACCACCCCTGTGTACAGCCTGTACGCAGAGGCAGGTGAACCTTCACTGTCCAACCGCAGGCTGAAACTGTCTTTGAATTACTACGTCAGACTGTTCTCCGAACCTGAAACCCTGCCTATGACTGTCTTTGACCCTCAGTTTCAAAGCAAATTTGACAACAGCCCTAACTGTATTCCGCCGTTTGGTCTTATGCAGCCTCACGCACGGAATGCAGGTCTAGACCTAGGAGTTGTGTCCGATTTTTCCAAGTTTCCGGATCAACCTCCGTGGACCTTTTTCACACCAGAGATTCGTTTTGATCTTGCAGCTTTTCGCAAAGAGTCCACCAGCTCTCTAGCATACAAGGCTTTGTATGCTGACCTCTCTGTTCGAAATTCTCATCCTATCAGAAAATTTTCACTGACGGTTCCAAGTCTGAAGATGGAGTGGCCTGTGCAGCCTACTGCCCTGGTGCTCCTTCTCAAATACTGTTAGAACATATTCCTTCCGACGCTTCTGCTTACTCTGCTGAAGTTACAGCTCTGGTTCTGGCACTACGGATAATCTCCCAATCTACGAAGAGGGACTTTCTGGTTTTGTCGGATTCGCTGTCGGCTTTGGAGGCCATATCTGGCCGCAACCTTCAGCAGCCCCGAACTTTTACACTTTTTTTTACCTTTTTACAAAGTTGACAGCGGAGGGTTACAACATTCTTCTGGCTTGGGTTCCCGGGTCATGTTGGCATCGGAGGGAACGAAATGGTGGATCGTTTGGCCAAGAATGCCACAAGAGAGAAACTGTCAAACACACCTATCCCCTGCTCGGATCTGAAACCCAAAATTAACGATTATGTCAGAGACCTCTGGCAGGAGGATTGGAATACACAGACGGATAACAAACTCTTTCAGATCCGTCCAAACCTAAAGGAGTTCCTCCCATCTTCGTCGTGGTGTGGTCGTAAAGAAGAAACAGTTCTGTGCCGGCTGCACACCGGCCATTCGTATTGTACCCATTCCTACCTTTTAAAGAGTGAAGAAGTTCCTTGGTGCATTCCGTGTCATGTGCCACTCACAATGAAACATATTCTTTTAGAGTGTTGGGATTTGCACGATGTGAGACACAAACATTTTACAGCAGATTCCATGAAAACCTTGTTCAGAGATGTTCCGCCTGACGCGATCTTTGAGTTCTTGAAAGAGGTTAACATTTTTCATCGGATCTGAGATTTTACAGTGGAAAGATTTTTAACAAAGTTTTGGATGAGATTTTAGACGATGTCTTTTAAAGAACTGTGTGGATGAATGACCTGTGAGTTGATTTTAACGTGGTGACAGCCCTGATATGGCCCTTTGCGGTCGGCTGGGCTATAAGCAACATTATCTTATCTTATCTTACCAACCAAACTGCTTGGCCCACTTTCTGAGCTAATTTCAATCTTAAACACCGCGCCTTTCTTCCGGTGCTGTTTTGACCTTTCTTTGTCCTTTTCCGTAAAGATATCAAAGTCTTCCGGAAGTCCAAAGAAAAATACGTCTAAACCCGTCTTTTAACTCTGCGAGGCCTTTTTCCTCTTGAACTTCTTCTAGCTCAGACAGTAACCAGCAGAAAATTGAAAGAAGAAGTTTACTGACTGCTAGAACTTGGTAGCCAAGTCCGTTTTTCTCTTTCACTGAACTTTCTACAGTGACAGTATTTGAAAAAATTTCTGACAGTGAGGGTACTCTTTTCGAAATTTTTGTGGAAAAAACAATTCCGGCTAACTCTGAGTTTTCAAACAAACCCAAATGTAATAAAACACCACTCACCGTTTCTGAAGGTATTCCAAAATGTGAAAGGCTGTTGAGATTAGTTTGAATATCTCTATAAATGTTTTCCAATGGTCCGCGCGCCCTTTAGTAATGGGTTTTGTTTGCACTCTCAAAGCAACAGGAGACCAGGGGGGAGCGATCGGAGAAACTCTTCAGGGTGTACCTTCACTGGAGACATTGAAGAAACGCCTTTAGGGAAAGTGAAAGCCTAGCGGGGGCAATGCCGAGGGAGGCTGTGCAGTTAAATTTATATCTATTCTACAATCAAGCCGAAGACAAGGGAACGGTTGTGGATTAATCAGGGAATACGGAATACAAAAATTGCGCAACGGCGATTGGTTCCCGTTTAAGTGGGGTTTTCCGCACGAATCATCAAGTGCGATGCACCAACTACGCAGATCTCTCTCTCTCTCTCTCTCTCTCTCTCTCTCTCTCTCCCTGTGTGTGTTTGTGTTTATGTGTGTGTTTGTATGTGTCTGTGTGTATAAACTCAGCTTCTGCGCATTGCTGTTAATGATAACAACATGACGGTTGCCAGCGTTGCAACGCCTATAGTAATTTTAGTCCAATTCCACCCCGCTGCCCAATCATCGTTTAAACAGTTACAGAATTGTACAAAACCAGTCCAGCCGTTGTTTTGCATTATCCAAGGCTGGAGGACTCGCTCGGCGTAAAGTTGCACCCAGTCAATGACAGAATACACAATCCTATATCGGGAGACTTTAGGAAAGCATGTAAAGCAAACTGTCCTGCGTAGTAAAAGTACATTCCAACCCTCCCCCAGTTCAAACCACCCCGAAAAAGCTCGTCTGCCACACACTGAAACTCTGAAATGTTGTTTCACTCAAAATCAATTTGTGTGTTTTCAAAGTATTTGCGTTCTATGTTGTCACAAAGACGTCTCATGGCGGTTTGAACTTCACTGCATGTAACGTAGTCTTTCTTTGGCCCAGAAATCCCTTTTTTTTTCAAATAATACCAAATGTAATCTTCGGCCACAGACCTCATAGAACTCATAGTGAGTCGGTTATAAAAAATATTCTTACTTTGACCACGTAGTTACAGGCAATAAAATACATACAGATGGCAAATCTGGTAATCCTCTTGCCCCATTCTCTCTGTCTTTTTTGTTTAGTCGGGGAAGGGAATACAAACTAGGGAAGGGAAAATTACAGGAACGAAAGTTGTGTACTTAAGCGGCTGTCTCATTGTTGCTACTATAAATAAACAATGGGGAAGGGAAAAAGTACCACATAGACTATATATACACTGGCGGCGTGTAGTTAGTCGTTAGCATTTCAACATACTTCAGTGAGTGCTTTCTGTGTTTGCCTGTGGTGTCTTTGCCTTTTTCTCCAGAGGTAAGTTGATTCTTATGTTCCTTCTTCCACTAATACGATAAAATAGCTAGTTATTTAGTTATTTACAGGAACAACTATTGTGATGCTAACCGCAACTGCTCCTTCTTGCGCGTCGACTTTATGTATCTTTATTGCCTCTTACACACACATACACATACAGATACACCCACATCCTTTTAAAACACACATATTTCTGTTTGTTCAAAGCTTACGGAGAACAGAGCATCCGACCCAATCCTGGAAAGAACGGGTACGCGTTGGGTCCAATATACCCGCGAAGCTGAGCACGTGTGCGCGGGTACCGACGCCTGCAAGACTACTGAAATTTCCGATTGAACTAAACGTTACCCCCCCAAAAAATAACGATGTATACTGTCACAGAGTTTTGCAAAAGGCTTGTAGACAAAGAAACTCCTGTAATTGTAATAGACGTTAGTAAGATTAACCCTGTGTACGAAAACGTTGATGCAGACCTATGGGAAAAGGCGATTAAGCGAATGACTCATGAAGATATTCGTATGGTTTGTTCGGCCCTCAATACAGGAATTGATTTTGACTACCCAAGGCACGTTCGCCGGCTAAATAGATACGTCAAATATTTATTGTTGAGGCGGGTTTTAACGAACAGAGATCCGTTTCTGTTTATAGACCTGTGTCGCGTGAACAACATCGACACGGTTGATTTTATGAAATGGTATACGTACGAAACGTGTTTTTTTGGAAAGAGTTTAACCAGGACAATTGGTTCTACATTCAAATCGGTGGACAAGTCTTTATAACCGTTATGGAGTGGATGATGTTTTATGCGATGGAAACCACCAACTGGAATAGAGCCGTAGCCTTGATAGAAAATGCGTACGTCAAGAAAAGCACTGTCATGATGTTGGTGCATAAGTTAGTGACCGATAGACACTACGACGTTTTGTTACGGTTATACCACTTGCCAAGCGCGCACGAACTAATCGATTGGCAGAAAACGTTTATGAAATATTGTAAGCGAGTGCTGCCCCATCGTACAGAAGAAAAAAAGAACAACAATTTCTGGAAACCGTTTTATATTTTGAGCCAATAACCATCCGTAATGTGAAAAGTGAAGCAGAATGGTTTTAAACACCTGCTAATGAACCTCTATGTTTTCGTGGATACAAGATCGTATCATCAACGCAGCGGTGCCCACGTTACAGAAAGTTGCCGAACCGCCGTTCTTCGATCGCTTCAGGGATCGACCATACAAGAACGGGAAACCGCTATTGACAAATGTATAGAGAATAGCGTTATGCGTTCCTTTTTAAAACTAAAGAGATGATTGTGCTTCAAACACGGGGAACATGCTACTTTTTGGTTGCTTCTTTGCAAAGTTGAAGTGTTAGAGATGATTGTGCTTCAAACGCGGCGAACATGCTACTTTTTGGTTGGCTCTTTGCTCCGCTACCAGCACATCATCATGATCATCATCCTCCTCCTCGCTCCTGCAGCCGTTACTCACGTCGATATTGCCCCCAGTAAGCCCCCAATACACCGGTCATTTATCTTTGTCTGTCTCTCTCGTGGCTCTTTCATTGTTATTGCAATATTAGCTGGCAATGGTCCCAAATGAAGTGAGCTTTCACAATAATAACCCGCCATCTACGCATCATCACAAGGCCTCGGGTTTATGTAATTGCGTCTATTCAAACGTGTGATGGACTTTTTCCTACGTGCAGCCGTTACTCTCGTCGATATTGCACACAGTAAGCCCCCAATACACCGGTCATTTATCTTTGTCTGTCTCTCTTTGACGCTTTTATTGTTATTGCAACATTAGCTAGCAATGCTTTCCCAAAGGAAATGAGCTTTCAAAATAACCCGTCATCTGCGCATCATCACAAGACCTCGGGATTATGTAATTGCGCCTATTCAAACGTGTGATGAACTTTCCTACGGTCTCTCTCTCTCTGAGACTCTCTCTCTGAGACTAGCTTATTTAAACTTTTCAGTCTTCTGTGCTAATAAAATTAAAATATGTCTTATGTTTCATCTCTATGTTTTATGTCCCGCTTTGTGTCCCGCTAGCTCTGTCATGTGACATCCCTCTTTTCTCTTATGTGACATCCCTCTTTTCTCTGTTATGTGACATCCCTCTTTTCTCTGTTATGTGACATCCCCTGCCTCTCCTACTATCTGTGTCTGCTTTCCCGGGGCCCCAGTCTCAGTCCTAAAAAAGTCAGTAATATGTGTCTGGTCTTTTGCGTTAGTCATGTGCTTTTCCAGCAAAGCAGTGAACGCATGAAAGGACTTTAGGACATGATCAGCACAACCAGATCTCAAACAGTACGCGTTGATTTTCTCAACACAGTCTAATGCAGCCTTGCTTGTAATGCGTGGCATCTCTTCCCCACAGTCTTCCTCTCCATCTGATGCATCTTCAGTGACAGTTCCTGGGGCTTTTGATGTCGAAGGGGCTGGCATGGTTGGAGGAGTCGGCCCTGAGGTTACAACATCATCATCAACGCTGAAGTAGTCGGAAGGGGAAATGTTTGAATTCCTCGAACAGACGTGCAAGAAGAGGCTCCTGCTTCTCACTGGGGCATATCCGCGGGATCCGTTTCTTGTGAGCCGCTGCTGTCACCTGTGTCTTTGCCACCAGAGGTGCAAAAGCCTGCGCTCCGGAAGCTGTTGGCGATTGTTGACTGAGACACTTTGTCCCAGGACTCTTTCAGGGCGGAGGCTGCTCCAAGCATACTGAACTTGAAGTCCTCTGATTTTCCTCCAGCATCTATGTGTGCTAGCAGCTTGGAGACCACCGCCAGTCTGTAGTGGTATTTCATGTTGCGGATTATGCCAACATCAAGTGGCTGCAGCTCTGAAGTGGCATTGGGAGGCAGAAAAAGTACTTTGGTTGCTCTGAGTGGGGGAAGTTTGTGACTTGAGCAATTGTCGAGCACCAAGAGGACGTCGATTTTGTTGCTGCATTTCTCTGTCAAATGAGACTAACCATGTTTGAAAATCTCACTTGTCATCCATGCTTTGGCATTGGCTTTGTAGTCAACAGGCACCTTGACTCCACGGAAGCACCTTGGCTTCATGAACTTGCCGAATACGCCGTCCCAAAACTCCCACCCCCACCTAGTTGACGACATCCTAGCGGGTGGGCTTCCTCAGGTTGCTGACAGCACTGGGCGGTGTGGGCACTCTACCATCCAGGTTGCCCAGCTGTCGCGCACCCGATCCTGCACAATCAGAATCAGGAACCGCCGTCAGATATTCTATTGAATATGTTACAGAGAATTATGAGCAATAATTCATTCTACTATACAACTCCAAAAAGATGACCACACACACGCCCATGCAGACACAATCCTGGGCGGTCTGGGCACTCTGCCATCCACGTTGCCTGCACAATCGGAATCAGGAACCGTCATCAGATATTCTATTGAATGTTACAGAGAATTATGGAGCAATAATTGTCATTCAACTGTACAACTCCAAAGATGACACATATACACACGCTAATGCAGACACAATCGTACTCGCATACTTTCCTGCACACACACATTAAACTTAAAGTCTCATTTACCTTGAAAGGCTTGACGATGCTGATGTCGATGGGTTAGGCGAGGGTTGCGCAACCAGCAGGCAGCAGGTTAACGTCCAGTGCCGTTCTGCTGCCATCAGCAGCGGTACAGAGTACGACTGTAAAAGCCCTCTGCTCTGCTTTCTCTTGTCTTTGTGATGCGCACCATTATTTAAGTGGGGGGGGGGGTTTTTTCTCGTACTTCTCCAAAGTAGGGGGTGAGCGTCACTTTATGGGCTCTCTGAGTGTGTCTCTCCCGCATCTCTCTCTCTCTTTTTCGCACATACATCTCCCTCTCTCTCGCTCTCGCATACATCTCTCCCCCCCCTCTCTCTCAATACATACAGGGCATCATGTATCCGTACAGACACTCACACATACGCGCGCATACACACACGCTCACGCAGAATACATCTCTTACATGCATACACCTCTCTCTCTCACACACACCCTCTATGTGACTTTATTCTGAAAAAAAAAACTAGTTCTAGTAGCTTCATAAACCCTTAATAAAGCTTTTTATTTCGTTTCCTGGTCGGCTAATTCTTGTAATTCATTAAATTTGTCCCGTCTTTCCGCTAAAAAGGTTTGAAATTGGGACGGGGCTTGTTGGGTCGGGAGGGGGAGGGTGCGGGGGAGCATGGGAGGCGGCCGGGTGCTGGGGCTGCATCGGGGCCGACTGATGATGGGTCGGGGCCGCGGCTGACTGTTGGGCCGGGAAGGAGGATACAGGGAGGGCATGGGAGGCGGCCGGGTGCTGGGCTGCATCGGGGCCGACTGATGATGGGTCGGGGCCGCGGCTGACTGTTGGGCCGGGAAGGAGGATACAGGGAGGGCATGGGAGGCGGCCGGGTGCTGGGGCTGCATCGGGGCCGACTGATGATGGGTCGGGCCGCGGCTGACTGTTGGGCCGGGAAGGAGGATACAGGGAGGGCATGGGAGGCGGCCGGGTGCTGGGGCTGCATCGGGGCCGACTGATGATGGGTCGGGGCCGCGGCTGACTGTTGGGCCGGGAAGGAGGATACAGGGAGAATGGGAGGCGGCCGGGTGCTGGGGCTGCGCCGTGGCTGACATGCGCCGAAGCCACGGAGGAAGTTGGGACTGGGGCCGGGGCCGGGAGGGGGGATGCAGAGGGGACATGAGAGGCAGCCTGGTGCTGGGGCTGTATCGGGGCCGACTGATGATGGGTCGGGAGGGAGGGAGCATAGGAGGCAGCCCTGGTGCTGGGGCTGCATCAGGGCTGGCTCATGCGCCCATACATACTCCTTGGGTTGCTGATAGGGGGGGTCCAGCCCGTAGGGGAGGAGCGATGGTTCGGGGGACGCCGGTCCTGTTAGCGCGGAGAGGTACCGCGGCCGTTTTGCGGACGACGGCCCAGGGTCACTCCTCATGGGAGCGGGTTGCTCCCATGAGGAGTGACCCTGGGCCGCTGTAAGGGGGACGGTTGCTATGGGGTCCGGGGCCACTACGGTGGGGAGAATTACTGTGGGGTCCTGGACGGCTGCAGGGAGGAGAATTACTGTGGGGTCCTGGGCCGCTGAGGGGGGGAGAATTACTGTTGGGTCCGGGGCCGTAACGGGGAGGGAGGAGGAAGGATACTGAGCTGCTACAGGTGGGGCAAAGGTGTCTTGGTCTGGGGCGCTTGATATGGGGTCTTCTAATGCTCGAAAAAGGGCCTGAATTTTCCTCGCTATCATCTTGTTGTCTTCTATAAGGAGAAATAAGGTCATAGCCTGTACAGGCGCTTCCTGCCTCCATGCCAGACCGTCGTATCTAAAACTCTTGGACCCTATCCACCATCAAGGGCTTCGTCTCTGTTGGAGCATTCCGCACCACCCCTGTGTACAGCCTGTACGCAGAGGCAGGTGAACCTTCACTGTCCAACCGCAGGCTGAAACTGTCTTTGAATTACTACGTCAGACTGTTCTCCGAACCTGAAAACCCTGCCTATGACTGTGTCTTTGACCCTCAGTTTCAAAGCAAATTTGACAACAGCCCTAACTGTATTCCGCCGTTTGGTCTTCGTATGCAGCCTCACGCACGGAATGCAGGTCTAGACCTAGGAGTTGTGTCCGATTTTTCCAAGTTTCCGGATCAACCTCCGTGGACCTTTTTCACACCAGAGATTCGTTTTGATCTTGCAGCTTTTCGCAAAGAGTCCACCAGCTCTCTAGCATACAAGGCTTTGTATGCTGACCTCTGTTCGAAATTCTCATCCTATCAGAAAATTTTCACTGACGGTTCCAAGTCTGAAGATGGAGTGGCCTGTGCAGCCTACTGCCCTGGTGCTCCTTCTCAAATACTGTTAGAACATATTCCTTCCGACGCTTCTGCTTACTCTGCTGAAGTTACAGCTCTGGTTCTGGCACTACGGATAATCTCCCAATCTACGAAGAGGGACTTTCTGGTTTTGTCGGATTCGCTGTCGGCTTTGGAGGCCATATCTGGCCGCAACCTTCAGCACCCCGAACTTTTTACTTTTTTTTTACCTTTTACAAAGTTGACAGCGGAGGGTTACAACATTCTTCTGGCTTGGGTTCCCGGTCATGTTGGCATCGGAGGGAACGAAATGGTGGATCGTTTGGCCAAGAATGCCACAAGAGAGAAACTGTCAAACACACCTATCCCCTGCTCGGATCTGAACCCAAAATTAACGATTATGTCAGAGACCTCTGGCAGGAGGATTGGAATACACAGACGGATAACAAACTCTTTCAGATCCGTCCAAACCTAAAGGAGTTCCTCCCATCTTCGTCTGGTGGTCGTAAAGAAGAAACAGTTCTGTGCCGGCTGCACACCGGCCATTCGTATTGTACCCATTCCTACCTTTTAAAGAGTGAAGAAGTTCCTTGGTGCATTCCGTGTCATGTGCCACTCACAATGAAACATATTCTTTTAGAGTGTTGGGATTTGCACGATGTGAGACACAAACATTTTTACAGCAGATTCCATGAAAACCTTGTTCAGAGATGTTCCGCCTGACGCGATCTTTGAGTTCTTGAAAGAGGTTAACATTTTTCATCGGATCTGAGATTTTACAGTGGAAAGATTTTTAACAAAGTTTTGGATGAGATTTTAGACGATGTCTTTTAAAGAACTGTGTGGATGAATGACCTGTGAGTTGATTTTAACGTGGTGACAGCCCTGATATGGCCCTTTGCGGTCGGCTGGGCTATAAGCAACATTATCTTATCTTATCTTACCAACCAAACTGCTTGGCCCACTTTCTGAGCTAATTTCAATCTTAAACACCGCGCCGCCTTTCTTCCGGTGCTGTTTTGACCTTTCTTTGTCCTTTTCCGTAAAGATATCAAAGTCTTCCGGAAGTCCAAAGAAAATACGTCTAACCCCGTCTTTTAACTCTGCGAGGCCTTTTTCCTCTTGAACTTCTTCTAGCTCAGACAGTAACCAGCAGAAAATTGAAAGAAGAAGTTTACTGACTGCTAGAACTTGGTAGCCAAGTCCGTTTTTCTCTTTCACTGAACTTTCTACAGTGACAGTATTTGAAAAAATTTCTGACAGTGAGGGTACTCTTTTCGAAATTTTTGTGGAAAAAACAATTCCGGCTAACTCTGAGTTTTCAAACAAACCCAAATGTAATAAAACACCACTCACCGTTTCTGAAGGTATTCCAAAATGTGAAAGGCTGTTGAGATTAGTTTGAATATCTCTATAAAATGTTTTCCAATGGTCCGCGCGCCCTTTAGTAATGGGTTTTGTTTGCACTCTCAAAGCAACAGGAGACCAGGGGAGCGATCGGAGAAACTCTTCAGGGTGTACCTTCACTGGAGACATTGAAGAAACGCCTTTAGGGAAAGTGAAAGCCTAGCGGGGGCAATGCCGAGGGAAATTTATATCTATTCTACAATCAAGCCGAAGACAAGGGAACGGTTGTGGATTATCAGGGAATACGGAATACAAAAATTGCGCAACGGCGATTGGTTCCCGTTTAAGTGGGGTTTTCCGCACGAATCATCAAGTGCGATGCACCAACTACGCAGATCTCTCTCTCTCTCTCTCTCTCTCTCTCTCTCTCTCCCTGTGTGTGTTTGTGTTTTATGTGTGTGTTTGTATGTGTCTGTGTGTATAAACTCAGCTTCTGCGCATTGCTGTTAATGATAACAACATGACGGTTGCCAGCGTTGCAACGCCTATAGTAATTTTAGTCCAATTCCACCCCGCTGCCCAATCATCGTTTAAACAGTTACAGAATTGTACAAAACCAGTCCAGCCGTTGTTTTGCATTATCCAAGGCTGGAGGACTCGCTCGGCGTAAAGTTGCACCCAGTCAATGACAGAATACACAATCCTGTATTCGGGAGACTTTAGGAAAGCATGTAAAGCAAACTGTCCTGCGTAGTAAAAGTACATTCCAACCCTCCCCCAGTTCAAACCACCCCGAAAAAGCTCGTCTGCCACACACTGGAAACTCTGAAATGTTGTTTCACTCAAAATCAATTTGTTGTTTTCAAAGTATTTGCGTTCTATGTTGTCACAAAGACGTCTCATGGCGGTTTGAACTTCACTGCATGTAACGTAGTCTTTCTTTGGCCCAGAAATCCCTTTTTTTTTTCAAATAATACCAATGTAATCTTCGGCCACAGACCTCATAGAACTCATAGTGAGTCGGTTATAAAAAAATATTCTTACTTTGACCACGTAGTTACAGGCAATAAAATACATACAGATGGCAAATCTGGTAATCCTCTTGCCCCATTCTCTCTGTCTTTTTTGTTTAGTCGGGGAAGGGAATACAAACTAGGGAAGGGAAAATTACAGGAACGAAAGTTGTGTACTTAAGCGGCTGTCTCATTGTTGCTACTATAAATAAACAATGGGGAAGGGAAAAAGTACCACATAGACTAATATACACTGGCGGCGTGTAGTTAGTCGTTAGCATTTCAACATACTTCAGTGAGTGCTTTCTGTGTTTGCCTGTGGTGTCTTTGCCTTTTTCTCCAGAGGTAAGTTGATTCTTATGTTCCTTCTTCCACTAATACGATAAAATAGCTAGTTATTTAGTTATTTACAGGAACAACTATTGTGATGCTAACCGCAACTGCTCCTTCTTGCGCGTCGACTTTTATGTATCTTATTGCCTCTTACACACACATACACATACAGATACACCCACATCCT
>JADBJO010025123.1:0-24188 GCA_016801955.1 Conus betulinus
GTCTAGCTTCTTGCCCCATGCAAGTCTAGCTTCTTGCCCCACACAAGTCTAGCTCCTTGCCCCATGCAAATCTAGCTCCTTGCCCCACACAAGTCTAGCTTCTTGCCTCACGCAAGTCTAGCTTCTTGCCCCACGCAAGTCTAGCTTCTTGCCCCATGCAAGTCTAGCTTCTTGCCCCATGCAAGTCTAGTTTCTTGCCCCATGCAAGTCTAGCTTCTTGCCCACGCAGTCTAGCTTCTTGCCCCATGCAAGTCTAGTTTCTTGCCCCACGCAAGTCTAGTTTCTTGCCCCACGCAAGTCTAGCTCCTTGCCCCACGCAAGTCTAGCTCCTTGCCCCACGCAAGTCTAGCTTCTTGCCCCACGCAAGTCTAGCTTCTTGCCCCATGCAAGTCTAGCTTCTTGCCCCACACAAGTCTAGCTTCTTTGCCCCACGCAAGTCTAGCTACTTGCCCCATGCAAGTCTAGCTTCTTGCCCCACGCAACTCTAGCTCCTTGCCCCATGCAAGTCTAGCTTCTTGCCCCATGCAAGTCTAGCTTCTTGCCCCATTGCCCTCAAACCTGATGAGATGACAGACTCAATGTATGCCTTCTGCACATCTCAGATAGGTCCCTGCTACAGTCTTGATTCTGAACCAACCACTTTTGATCGCCTTTAACTCATTGCCGCCTCTTCAATTACCTGGCAGGCGATGCTTTGAGTGTTTGGCACTGATGTGTTGCCCGCCAGGTGATCAACGATTTACTTGAATTTCACATGTAGCTGTGCGCTCTAAGGGAAACAATCTTGGTACCTACAGAAAGCTGAGGATTTCCTCTATTAGGTGATACTCTCCCTTGGTGTGTATCTCGCGTTTAATTCTACTTTTTTTGCTCACATTATGGGATACCTGGAGATAACTCTGGCTGCCCGTGTTCATCATGTTGTCAGCACCGAAGCATCAGCGGGTGGTAGCGAACAGAAACATCTTATTTCAAGAAGTAATTGAAAGAATAATGGAAGAACAATCAAATGAAGAACAGGAACTGTTTTTCCGAATTTGTAGAACTTATCCGAACTGTTTTCCGAACTTGCCGAATTGGACAGACAGCATATGATTAACGATGGTAAGTTGCACATACCAAATGATGATGAAGTTTTTGAGGTTTAGGCCACGCACACATCTGCGTGTGTGAAAGATACATTGTTTTTATGTGTTTGCTACGCATTGTGTTGACTACAGTTATGATCATATTGATTTTTCATCCATACCTACGTTTAGAAAAAAGTTTTGCTGATAGCTGTTTGCCTACACTTTTCAAACAGTAGCGAGTGAAATGTGTGCTGCGCACAGGACTGTAGTATTTTTTTTCCTAAAGAACTTGATTTGAAGTTTTCAAAAACATAATGATTTTTTTTTTTTTTTTTTTTTTATTTTGCTGTCCCAACCTCTGCGCCACCCCAGAGGCAGTGCACCCACGCCGCTCATTCCGACACCCTGTCCACAGCCACGGCCCGGTCGGCCCCGCCGCAGCCCCGCACCGGCAATCCACAGGCAGCAGTCAATGTCAAGCCGTCAGGAGGCAACCCACCGGAGGAGACAATGCACTGCTGCCGAGCCACTTCAGTGGTGTTCAGTGGCACTGTTCTGATCTAACATACGCAGGACACCACCTACTAAGCTCCCTACTGACGACAATAATTGCTTAGTCGCGGAGCCGGCGTTAGTGAGCTCTCCCTCCGGAGGGCGCCACCACCACGCCCGTCCAACGACAACGAACGATACCGGTGACCCCAACAGAACCAAACCAAGGCCACAGACGTGGAGAGGACATCGAAACTGCGGTCACCATGAGAGCAGGGCATGAAGGGCCACAGAATTTGAGACTTTTTTTTTATGCTGATTGATGAGAACGAGGATGATTATGATGATGCTACGGATTTCCATTTCGGTCTGAGACTACATGACAGGGCTGTACTCTACGCTTCCTTTCATAATATATCCCGGCGTCAACCAGGCCCGAGAGATACAGACACCTGCAGTGTTGGTCAGGAAATTTGAGCAACACACTCAAACGCATCCATTAAGTGGATGAAACTCGACTGTGTGGTCCCAGTCTTCCAACTGAGTCCGCAGCAAACTCAACTCTGGGTAGGAGCCGGTCGGGGGAGAAAAACCCACATGACTTCTGATGGGATTCGAACCCACAACCTCCCAGCCGAGAGTCCGCAACGCTAACCACTTCGCCACGGCGGCAGGGTAAACATAATAATTATTGTTGTATTTGGTTTGG
Source organism: Conus betulinus (assembly GCA_016801955.1). Classification (NCBI taxonomy): domain Eukaryota; kingdom Metazoa; phylum Mollusca; class Gastropoda; order Neogastropoda; family Conidae; genus Conus; species Conus betulinus. Next base: position 2,272 of record JADBJO010025123.1, read on the forward strand.
TTCTGTCTGTATATTTTTTGTAAAAATACAGAAAATAGTGCGTCTCAGCCTGTCACCGTTGTGGCAGAAAGTTACATCGGCACTGAGTTAAAAGAGAGATTATTATTTGTGATCTGCTCACATGCTAAAGACTTCCACTACCCGTCTTACAAAGCCTGGCACATCCGCTGATCAGACACTCAAGCACAAAGCATGTCCCTTTGTCTGCACTTCCTCCTAAATCCAAGGACATTAGTCTTAACCTCTTCACTGCGCTGTTGACGTACGGCGTTTGTCATGAAAAGTGCCGTCTGCAATGCGTAGTTGACGAACGCTGTTCATCATGATTCAACACTCTTTCTGTTTCGTCCAGCATTGCCGCAAATCCCTCTATTTATGGTTTGATAAACTCCCTTGACCACTCTTTGCTTTTGGTGTACCATTTGTTCAAGATAATTGGTTCATTTACATAATTTATGACGATCGATCAGCAAGGTACTGTGAAGTTGTACTTTCACTTTTCGAAGCCATGGCTGCTCCACAACGAAGCTCTACAGTTGTAGAGGTTACTGACGAAATTTACCGAGATGAAGAAAGTGGAGATGAAGATTATGATCCAGCTGGCATCAAACTTTGTGAAGTTGATGCTAACGACCCACAGTTTGATCTGGAAGTGGAAGAAGCTTTGTTGAACGACTCGTCGTCTGAGTCAGACTCTGAGCATGGAGATCCAATAATTCAAGACGCAGGTGAGTGCATTTGAGAGATTGATTCAGTTTTATAACATGATGATGTTGGAAATGAAATGAGGCAGGGAACAGCAAACAATAAACAGTAAACAAGTGGGGTAATCTTTGCTCCCATAAGGAAACCTAACACAGAGTAACTTTTATTCAAGACTGGCACAGCCTTTTAAACTTGAATAAAGTCAGACAAATACAAAGACGAACAATCTAATAGTGGGGGAAAACAAGTGCAGGCCAACAACTAAATTGTCTTCATAGTAATGACTTGGCAAAACTTTGAACTTAAGGAGGGCAGGGGCGGGGGGGGGGGGGGGCAGGAGGTTGAAGATGTAAAAACTGGGAACATGAAATTAAGAAAATATGAAAACTGAATGAAAATGAAATGATGATGTTGCTTTTCTTCTCAGTATAATTATGAATAGATCAACAAGTGTGTGTATTGTACGTCTGTACCGTTGACCAGGGCCGCGTCAGCGAGCGAGCCGGTCATCAGTGACCAGTGTGCTTGACCAACTTTCAAGGCGTTGGGCTCATGTGCCAGTGTCAGTCGCTCGCTCCCTCTCACTCGCACTGCATGTGTTTGATTTGCTTGTGGTTTACAAGTGTTTCTTATCGATGTGTGCCCAACTCTTCCCAATGGCCTGGTTGTGTTCGTGTGAGGGGCAGGGTGGGAGTAGGGGCAAATGTGTGTGTGTGTAAGTGTGTGTGTGTGTGTGTGTGTGTGTGTGTGTTGATGATACTTTTTCTAGATAACTGAAAGCACACAGTGATAAATAATACTGATCTAAACAATGTTGCAGTGAAGTGACTAGTTCAAAAGCATAACTCATGGATTGTTTCCAGTGTTTGCTTGATGAAAATGAAAGGGGGCGTGGCATGCTAATGACCCAATTTCAGTTTGTGTATGTTTGTTTGCTTATAGTGTGTATGTGTTTGTGAATATTTTCATAAACTGAAACTAGTGAAAGCAAGAGTAGATACAAAAATTTATCATCATTTTGAAGTGATTTTATGTGCTGTTTATTTGAGTTTTGCAGGACTTGCAGAAGGGGGCGTGGCTTGTTTACAATTGTGTGTGTGTGTGTGTGTGTGTGTGTGTGTATTTATGTGTGTATTTGTGTGTGTGTGTGTGTGTGTGTGTGTGTGTGTGTGTGTGTGTGTGTGTAATACATTTTTTTTATTTCATGAAATATTTCTGTGGAAAATTGAACTCTTGCTTTCAATGTGTTACAGCTAGGCTGATGCAGCAAGGAGATGATGTTCAGCCTGGACCTGCTGGTGCTGGGCCTGTTGCTGGACCTGCTGGTGCTGGACCTGCTGTTGCTGGGCCTGCTGTTGCTGGACCTGCTGGATGAGGAAGGGGAGCAAGAGGAAGAGGACAGAGAGGAAGAGGTTGTGGTGCTCGAGGTAGAGGACAGCAGCCTAGTCATCGACAGCTTGGGGCGCCAGGATCAGCGTGTCTGGATTGTGCCTGACAATTTTGAACCTGACATCCCTGATTTTACTGCTGATGAAGGGATTCAGGTGGACACCACCAACTTTACTGCTGCTGATTATTTCAGTTTATACAGCAGTGACCTGATCCAACATTTCAGGATTCAGACTAACAAGTACGCAGAAGGGTACATAGCAACACAATTGCCATGCTGAATGCACACATTTTGTTCAGGAAGGATGGAAAGAGCAGCTCCTTACTTGACTTCCAGAAAGAAGTCATCAATGAGATGATTTTTGGCAACAAAGATCCAGCTAATGCTGAGGACGACCATGCTGTCAGGTTGTGTGCTTGACACTTCATCATCAGTGTGATGCCCCCTACCCAAAATAAAGCGCGGCCATCAAGGAGGTGCTGTGTCTGCTGGAAGAAAGGGCAGAGGAAAGACACCAGGTATTACTGCCCAGACTGCCCCAGCAAACCAAGATTGTGTTTGGAAGACTGCTTCCAGAACTGTCACACTCAGCGTTTCTATTGGCGATAGAAACTGGGAGATACATGCCTTTCGTTCTTTGTGTGGCTAGGCTGTGCTATGGTGTGGGTGGACACTGCTTCCTGGGTCTTTGTACACTGTATAACTCCAACACAAAGTGTGCTATAAACTGCTGTGAGGTCAGCATCGTCTGATTATATCATGATTGACATCTTCATTTCTTTATATTGCGTTTCAAGGAGTTCATGTGACATTCTGGCATACCATTTCATTATATTTTTGTTACAATCAGATTTTTCATTCATTTTCCTTTTATTTGATATAACTTTTATGTAGCTATCTTCAATATCTTCTGAAGTATAAGCAAATGAAAATCATAGGCGTGATTTTTTGTGTTTTCTAAATTCTACAGGCGACAAAAACTGGGAGATAAATGCCTGTCATTCTTTGTGTGGCTTGACTGTGCTATGTTGTGGCTGGACACTGCTTCCTGGATCATTGTACACTGTAAATCTTCAATACAAAATGTGTCATGAACTGCTGTGAGCTCCAGCATCACCTAATAACATCATGATTGATTTTTTCATTTTTTTTATATTGCATTTCAAGGAGTTCATGTGTCATTCTTGCATATCATTCCATTATGTTATTGTTACAAACAGGTTCTTCATTCAATTTCCTTTCATTTGATATATACTTTTATGTAGTTATCTTCAATATCTTCTGAATTATAAGCAAATGAAAATCATAGGCGTGATTTTTGTGTTTTTCTAAAAAATTTCTTTGCATGGGACTTAGCAAAATATGATAGCAGCGAAGGGGTTAAATGTCCATCAGTATCCATTTTACTTGACAATCTGTGAACACTGTTAATGCCATCCACCGTGTCAATCACAGCCAACCCCTCATCTCCTCTCAACTGTATCCTGTCTCCACTATTTCCTTTTTCAGAATTAAAGCGGTTTTCTTCTTTCTCTGTCTACAATCTTCTCTTCTGTGTGATTCTCACCTTATTTACCATACTTTTCATCTGTCTGTCGAATAAATAGTTGCTATGGAAACACTTTTCTTCTGTCACCGAGTGGAACTGGCCAGAGGGACTCCCAGAGTGTACCCTGCACTTTGTACAGTGTGTCCCCTGAGAACACAGTGTGTGTGGCCTCTGACAACAGTGTGTGGGCCCTGACAACAGCGATCTACAGTGTGTGACCCCTGACAACAGCGATCTACAGTGTGTGACCCCTGACAACAGTGATCTACAGTGTGTCACCCCTGACAACAGTGATCTACAGTGTGTGACCCCTGACAACAGTGTGTGGGCCCCGACAACAGCGATCTACAGTGTGTGTGACCCCTGACAACAGTGTGTGGGCCCTGACAAACAACGATCTACAATGTGTGACCCCTGACACAACAGTGTGTGGGCCCTGACAACAGCGATCTACAGTGTGTGACCCCTGACAACAGCGCGATCTACAGTGTGTGACCCCTGACAACAGCGATCTACAGTGTGTGACCCCTGACAACAACGATCTACAGTGTGTGACCCCTGACAACAGCGATCTACGGTGTGTGACCACTGACAACAGCAATCTACAGTGTGTGACCCCTGACAACAGCAATCTACAGTGTGTGACCACTGACAACAGCGATCTACAGTGTGTGACCTCTGACAACAGCGATCTACAGTGTGTGACCCCTGACAACAGCGATCTACGGTGTGTGACCTCTGACAACAGTGATTTACAGTGTGTGACCTCTGACAAACCAGTGTGTGACCCCTGACAACAGCAATCTACAGTGTGTGATCCCTGACAAAAGTGATCTACAGTGTGTGACTCCTGACAAACCAGTATGTGACCCCTGAAAAACAGCGACCTACAGTGTGTGACCCCTGAAAAACAGTGATCTACAGTGTTGACCCCCTGACAACAGTGATCTACAGTGTGTGACCCCTGAAAACAGTGATCTACAGTGTGTGACTTCTGACAAACCAGTGTGTGACCCCTGACAACAGTGATCTACAGTGTGTGACCCCTGACAACAGTGATCTACAGTGTGTGCCCCTGACAACAGTGATCTACAGTGTGTGGCCCCTGACAACAGTGATCTACAGTGTGTCATCCCTGACAACTAAAATCTACAGTGTGTGACCCCTGACAACAATGATCTACAGTGTTGACCCCTGACAACAGTGATCTGCAGTGTGCGACCCCTGACAACAGTGATCTACAGTGTTGACCCCTGACAACAGTGATCTACAGTGTTCAACCCCTGACAACAGTGATCTACAGTGTTGACCCCTGACAACAGTGATCTACAGTGTTCAACCCCTGACAACAGTGATCTACAGTTTGCAACCCCTGACAACAGTGATCTACAGCGTGTGACCCCTGACAACAGTGATCTACAGTGTGTGTGACCCCTGACAACAGTGATCTACAGTGTGTGACCCCTGACAACAATGATCTACGGTGTGTGACCCTGACAACAGTGATCTACAGTGTGTGTGACCACTGACAAACCAGTGTGAGACCCCTGACAACAGCGATCTACAGTGTGTGACCCCTGACAACAGCGATCTACAGTGTGTGACCAATGACAACAGTGATCTACAGTGTGTGACCCCTGACAACAGCGATCTACAGCGTGTGACCCTTGACAACTACCGTCTACAGTGTTTGACCACTGACAACAGCGATCCACAGTGTGTGACCCCTGACAACTACCATCTACTGTGCGTGACCCCTGACAACAATGATCTACAGTGTGTGACCCCTGACAACAGTGATCTACAGTGTGTGACCCTGACAAGTACCATCTACAGTGTGTGACCTCTGACAACAACGATCTACAGTGCGTGACCCCTGACAAGTACCATCTACAGTATGTGACCCCTGACAACAGCCATCAATGCTTCAAAACATCATGCCCAAAGCATTTTACTTACCGTCGTCCACAGCCTTTGTCTTCACAGTGACCCCATCAGCCTCCGTGCAGCCTGCTTCCGTGCACACCCAGACGATGACACTGGAAAATAAAAAAAACATATTATACAGAAACCTGTTGGTGAAGATCACCTCCCAGAAAAGTGTCCTTCCCTTTAAACACAAATTATTTATCGGAAACATTTTTCTATTTGTCTACTCTGTATTCACTACCACTTAAAAAAGGCTTTCTTTGCAAAGGCTTTTTTCTAGAACATTCTTCTCTTTGTCGATTCCAAATTTACCTACCTACAAACATTTATTATGCACATAAACTCCCTGCCTTTAGGCTGAGGCATATACCAAGATACTGTACCATATACATCACACTCTAATTACGTACAATAACTACCTACAGAGGTCCATTGCACCACACCGAATCACATACATCAAACAGCTGATGACTCACTGTATCACACACATCACACAGCTAATGACTCACTGTGTCACATACATCACACAGCTGATGACCCACTGTGTCACATACATCACACAGCTGATGGCCACTGTGTCACATACATCACACAGCTAATGACCACTGTGTCACATACATCACACAGCTGATGACTCACTGTATCACACACATCACACAGCTGATGACTCACTGTGTCACATACATCACACAGCTGATGACTCACTGTGTCACATACATCACACAGCTGATGACTCACTGTGTCACATACATCACACAGCTGATGACTCACTGTGTCACATACATCACACAGCTAATGACTCACTGAGTCACATACATCACACAGCTAATGACCCACTGTGTCACATACATCACACAGCTGTGACTCACTGTGTCACATACATCACACAGCTGATGACTCACTGTCACATACATCACACAGCCAATGACCCACTGTGTCACATACATCACACAGCTGATGACCCACTGTGTCACTTACATCGCACAGCTGATGACCCACTGTGTCACTTACATCGCACAGCTGATGACCCACTGTGTCACTTACATCACACAGCTGTGACTCACTGTGTCACATACATCACACAGCTGATGACCCACTGTGTCACATACATCACACAGCTGATGACCCACTGAGTCACATACATCACACAGCTGATGACCCACTGTGTCACTTACATCGCACAGCTGATGACCCACTGTGTCACTTACATCACACAGCTGATGACCCACTGTGTCACATACACCACACAGCTGACTCACTGTGTCACATACATCACACAGCTGATGACCCACAGTGTCACATCATCACACAGCTGTGACTCTGCATCACATACATCACACAGCTGTGACTCTGCATCATATACATCACACAGCGGATGACTCACTGTGTCACATACATCACACAGCTGACTCACTGTGTCACATACATCACACAGCTGATGACCCACAGTGTCACTTACATCACACAGCTGTGACTCTGCATCACTTACATCACACAGCTGTGACTCTGCATCACATACATCACACAGCTGAGGACTCACACAAACTCCTTGCCATCAGGCAGAGGTCCATTGCAGTACCCGGTAGCATCCTGGTCACATTTTTCGTCTCCGACAATGTACTGCCTGCCGTTGTTCACCGCTCGTGCCACACGTTCAAACACTGAGCGACGGCTTCTGGAGAACTCTACATCATGGTCAAAACAAAGGTTTACTTCATAGAGGAGCCATGAAGGAGGAGGGAGAGAGAAAAGAAGCAGGGTTTTACACAACAACTTTTGTCCTCACTGTACAGCACAGTACACAGTGTGAATCACTTGACTGTTTTCATCACAGGTCAAAGAGTGTGCATCAAAAACAATGCTGAATTGATACAGTATGAAATGAAACAATTCATTGATTTTGTAATGATCTGGCGGTGTTTTTTTATGTGTGGGGTTTCTGGTTGGTTGTCAGTTTTTTTTTTTTTTTCCTTGAAGAGAGCGTAAGGAGACGAGTTGGGGGAGAAGTTCAGTAACTTCAGCGTAATTATATGGGCGCTAACAACTCTACATCCACAAGCCTGGGATAAAAATGCTGGATTTGAATCTGCTGGTGTGTCCGTCAGCCCATGAGTGTTCAATAATGTGACACAAACTGTTATGGTTGACACAGGCCAAGGACTTTGTATCTAATCTCTCATCACTTGAATGACCATCTACACAGCATGGACTGCATTATCCTTGCTATGGATTTGTCCATCCTCAACAACACTCTCCTTCCTGGGATTCCTGGTCAACCTTGAGCATTCAGACAGGACTTCATCTCAGGACTTCATGCATTTGGGAATGCATTTCCAAATGGGACCTCATTCTTGTTTCGCTAAGAGAGGATGAACCACAGACAGAGACACAGACAGACAGACAGAGACACAGAGAGAGAAGCTGTGTGTTTGTATGTGTGTGTGTATGTTGACAGAGAGGAGTATAGAGAGATGGAGCACAAGTGCATGTAACGCAGGTGGTTTTATGATGTTAACTGTAGAGTTGTAGCTAGGCTGTAAGTGATGACAGCCTTTCTTGCATGAATGAGGAAAGATGAAATGTACTTGGAACATATTTGAAAAACTCAATCTTTAGCAGGTTCTCCACCAAAGATGGCATGCACACTGTATGAAAATTTTCTGCAATGTCAAAGAATCAGATGACGCACAATCTTTCTTAGATTTCTCAAGGCTTTACATGCATGTTTGGCGAGATGAACACTATGACTGATGTCATATTTTCCTTTTCTACAGCTGGCCTGATACTCAGAGCTGATATTTTTCTTTCAAAGGAACATTATGTAGCCTTGACTGCAGTAGACTGTGTTGCGATGTGGTGAAAATGAAACTGGTCTCACGTTATGTGCAGTGCATCTCTTAACACAATTACAAGTAGGATGTGGAACTAACATATCTGAGTGAACTGTTTCACCAATCTGAACATGCCAATGGCCCATTCAGACATCATGAGTGGCTTGCTTTCCCCTCTGCTGGAATGTATCCTTTTTTTTTTTGCCAACATCATAATTATACTTCATTTAAAACTCCAATATAATGCTGTCATTTCCATGGAAACAACATTTTAAAAAAAACAGCTTGTATGCCCATTCAATTCCATTCTATTCTTCCTAATAGAGAAGCCATTGTGTGCTGGTTTGATGCGTAACAAAAAAAAAAAAAAAAAAAAAAAAAAAAAAGAAAAGAAAGAAAAGATGAACACACTCATGAGGTCTTTAGACTTCGTGACGACAGAAATGTTGATATAATACGTGTAAAACCGTTCTCATAAATGGGGGTCAGAGTTGCTGGCTCTGAATTGTGCAATAGCTTGTGAAAATGTTGAGAGTTGATGGGGGGGTGAATGGGAGATTTTCAGTTCATACCTTTTGTAAACACTAGATTATTATTTGTAGAACCTAATACACTGAAAAGGTCAAATTTACTGATTTCCAACCTTCGAACCTTTTCGTTTTCTACTGTATGATTTGCAGCCAGCAACTTTGACTCAGTTGTGAAGAACAAATCACAAAGAGATGCAGAGGCAAACATCTCAATTTGCTGTTACAGCAAGAATTGGGTTCAATGAATTACCTGCCAAGAACTCAGCTGAAGTTGGTCGATATCTGCCCTTGAAGCCGTTCTTCTTCGCATTGCCCCATGTTGGGAGGTTGTCATACTTACTTGGGAGCTGAGTTCTGCTCTCTGCACAGACATTGCAACCTAGGTAATTACAGCAGATTCGTAACCACTCTCACAGATTATTCTCCACCCAGAAATACTGGTCTTGCAGAACTTTGAATCTCTCTCTCTCTCTCTCTCTCTCTCTCTCTCTCTCTCTCTCTCTCTCTCTCTCTCTCTCATATTTGTCAGTTATCACAATTAGTAAATTTCAGTAAGCTCTTTCAACATTTGTTTGGGATTATGTGATTTAAAAATTAATAACAGATATGACGAACAAGCAAAAAACTGTTCATTTTGTAATAAAATTGAAAAAGAATTTTATTTCTTGTTTGAATGTCTAAAGTACTCACATTTGCAGAAAAATATTTATCAAGATTTTATTCCTATCCAAATAGTGATTGTTTAGCTTATTTGATGCAATCTGAAACATCATGATCCTTAGAAATTTGGCAATGTATATATTTTATGCACTGAAAACTAGGCATGAACTTATGAACAGAAACTAGATATATGAATATGTGTTGTGATTGCTTTCAAATGCAAGTGAAAACATTTTTTGTTTATCTTGGTTTGTTTCCTTGAGTAATTTTCCCCTTGTATTGTTTGCTTATGTGTGTTTCTGGAAAGAAATTACTTCCTTTTGCTGATGACCCATACCCATTTTCATTTTAATCTCAGCAAATGTGTAACAACTGTATACAGGTCGGTAGCCTTAAAAAAGTTCAGAGTTCAGAGTTCTCTCTCTGTCTCTCACCTAGCTGACTGACTTCAGTGAAGGACTTAATGTTAAGCTAATGGTGGGTGGTGGACACAGGAGATATGTACTGTGTTGAGACAGTGTTCAGACATACCACACCCCTCAATGCTGCCAGCCACATGCAAGACACTGCCAGATCATTCGCATTCACCTTACTTTAAGCGTGCACACTCTGCACGAATGATGCCATTGGAACAAAGAAATTGAAGTCATGGCAACATCACTGCAAAATAAAACTTCGGCAGCTGCCAAACGTAAACAATATGTCAACAATATGTAAATATGAACATTTGATATTTAACCTGGCTGATATTTGTGTGCCATTATCAATTGTTGCTTTATAAAAGTAGCGTACTCTGAAGTCATCACACACAGGCTCACACTTGACAAAAGTAGATTTTCCACATTTTCAACATTCAGGTGATTTATGTGGTGATGTGTGCTTCTGCTTGCTTGTGTAATTCAACGTTTTCAGTTCTCTGCCCATTTGAACTGACAAATATTCTGTGTGATTGAATTCATGACTGAACTGATGTCAGTGAAAACAATCACCATTTTAGACAAAGAGTAAGCCTCACATGGGTTGTCTACTCCTGATCCTGGAAAGCAATTCTGACTGGACATTGTGAGCAACTAGTATGCGAAGATAACCTGATCAGGACACTGTTCTAATTGCCAAGCATCTCTGGGACCAGGCTGCTTCCAATTCAGAGTGGGGCAACCATCCCCAACCTGGTGGGTCCCCGGGTGGCGGATTGGAGAATGGCCCTCAGATATGGGGGTTAGCTGTGATATAAGTCAGGCTTGCCTGGCCGAATAAGCAGTCCCGCACCAACTGGTGATGTTCCTACCAGGATGGGGTGGGTCAACAGGTGGCACTGTTGTCCTCACTGAAATACCCTGTGTGTCCTATGACGGGCTCATCATGCGGTCAAGAGGCACTTTATAACCTCTAGCCCTGGGATGGGACCTTTGGAGAAACAATCCCCCCTGTGCTCACAGGGCAGGACATACCGGCCATGAGCTAAGGGTGAGGCACCCTGAAAGAAAACTCCAGCTGAAGACGGAGGTATCGGGCCACTGGCGCAACTTAAACCATGATACCACAGAATCTCGATGTGCGCTCGACCTTCGGAGATCCGCAGGGGAGGTCGGGAGCCGGGGCCCTATGCCTCAAAGGGGCCACCCCAAGCAATGTGTGGTCAGACAAGGAGTACTGGCCAACACTGACAGCAGTGGAAGCCAAGCTGTACGGCACCATGGAGGAGCTGCGATGGATGGCAACCTTCATCGAGGACACCAGGCTGCTCATCTAACGGGAGGCGAACAAGGAAGGAGAAGATCGCCAAGCATCTACTGGCAATGTAGCGAACAGATCCAGCCAGTGCTGGAAATGGCATTGTTCTGCCTGTCAAGTCCCAACCCTTTCTCTGTCTGCAGGCTTCAGATCACAGCCCACACTGGCCACACGTCCTGGTCAGTCTGTCGGACCATCTGACCCTCTCTCTGTCTGCAGGCTACAGGTCACCAGCCACACTGGCCACACATCCTGGTCAGTCTGTCGGACCATCTGACCCTTCCTCTGTCAGGCTACAGGTCACAGCCACACTGGCCACACGTCTTGGTCAGTCTGTCGGACCATCTGACCCTTTCTCTGTCTGCAGGCTACAGGTCACCAGCCACACTGGCCACACGTCCTGGTCAGTCCCTGTCAGACCATCTGCCTCTTCCAACAAAGCATGGAAACACTGTCACTTGGCTCTTCTTTTGTTTCAAGTTAGTCTTGTCTCCTTCATTAAGAAATGATAATGTTACAGGGACTCGTGCTTTGTATCTATACAAGTCATTGAAAAGGAGCAGTGCTTTGGCATAAGTAAATGCATATTTTGTGAATGTGTACATTTTAGTGATGAAATACCTTGTTTAATAACTGATTATTACTACTACCCCTTAAAATGAGGCTGTAGTCCTTTCTTGAATAAATCATCGTTATTGTTATCTTTTATTTTATCCGGACCTGACTAGGCTCTAATTCTCCATTATGTGACAGCCCATTGCACTTTGTGTACAGCTCCACAAACTTCCAAATTAAGCTGCTGGCCTGTTTGAAAGCGTGAAGGTGTGATCAGATCAAAGTCCTTCACAAATCCCTTCACTGGCTTCCCCTAGACAACAGATTTCAATACAAAATTCCCATTTTCAACCACTACTTCTCTTGTTGCCTGTCTTTTGTCCATCTTATGTCTGTCTGTATTCCATCAATAAACCGTCAGTCTTTTGCAGACACAGTTAACCTGTCTGTATTTCACATGAAAACTGAAACATTTCACTCCCATCCTTTGTTTCTGTGCACCAACTCTCTTGAATTATATAAATCTATGATTTAAACGACACACAATTATGCTGCCATTGAAAAAGCACTAAAAAAAAAATAACTTGTTTTATAAGGAAATGTTACATTCAGTAATCTTGTCTTCAGCTGCAATCCTTACATTTTCATGCCATTCGTTACCACTAGGCATGCGGGCATGCATGCATGCGTGTGTGTGTGTGCGTGTATGCGTGTGTGCGGCACGCGCACGCATGCGTGTCCTTCATATAATGTCTATCCACTATTTGTGATATTAGACAAAAAAAAAAAAAAAAGTGAATGTGTACGGAAGTAATTGCGAGCATGCACATAATGCGTGCATGTGTATATGTATGGGTGCGCGTGCACGCGAATGTGTGTGTGTGTGTGTGTGTGTGTGTGTGTGTGTGTGTGTGTGTGTGTGTGTGAGTATGTGTGCCTGTGTGTGTGAGTGAGAGAGCTGTGGATTTGTAAGAATGTGAATATCTTTACATAAGTCATAAGTGAAGATTAACATAAAACAAAATACTTATAACTAACATCTAACTAATCAATTAAGGTCAAAAACGGATGACAGTATTTTAAAGAAATGAATAAATAAACGAATAAACAAATAATTAAGCAAAAAAATATAAAATCCTTTGCCTCTGTTCTTTATAACATGATCTACCATACTATATTTGAAAGTTTTCCAGATATGCGACTTAACTAAGTTACACTGTTCATGTACTGATAAGGGGAAATCAAACAATTCTGAATCAACACTATTTTTGGCTCCACGTTCAGCTGCCCTGTCTACTTTTTCATTATAATGACAAGAACAGTGTGAAAGAATCCAACAAAAAGCTACACGGGGTCCTCTTGCAATTAACATGTGTATCACACAACTTATCGCTAGGATCATTTCAGGTCTTGTGTGCAATCGAAAAAACTTTAATGCCTGAAGAGCTGATTTACAATCAATACAGAACAGAATTTGAAATATTGTTTTTGGAAAGTTTAAAAGGTAATTTAAGGCCAGGAGTATCGCTGTTAATTCTGCTGGAAACATTGATTTGTTAATACCAATATAAAATGATTTCTCTACTCTTTAGTCTGGTATTAAGAATGCACAACCTGTTTGTTCATCAATGCACGAACCATCTGTTTATATATTTCAAATAATCTGAATAGTTCTTTTCAACATGACATTTGATATAGCTTGCTAACATATTTATGTTTTCATCTTTTTTTCATACTGGTATGTTCAATATCAAAATGTGCTTTATTAAGCTCCCATGATGGTATAGGAGAAAATAACAGTCTAATGGATAGTGCATCATTATCGATTGAAACTCCAGAATCAGTAATACTTTTTGTCATATAGGTTGCCAGTGTTTTTTTGGAAGCTGTAGATTCTGCTCTTTTAGGAAAATCAATATCTGACCTCATTTTTGTTTCAGATCTAATGTGCGTTTTATTAGTTGTACTCTTGGTAACAAATTTTACAACACGCTAACTCTCTGTATTCATCTAAGGAAAGCATCTGCACTTCATAATACGCATGAGAAGATGATGCATGCACCGGAAGGCCAAGTGCTAATTTTCATGCCTTGCATTCAATACTTTCAAGTTTTTTCAACAGGTATTTGGGAGCGCTAAAGATTACTTCTTGGGCATATGTTAGTTTCGACCTCATTAAAGATTTACATAGAGTTATCAATGTAGATGAATTCTGTCCCCATTTTTCTTTAGAAATAATCTTATGGAAATTTAATGTTTTCCTCGCCTTTGTTAATAAGTATTCAATATGAGCGTTCCATGATAGTTTAGATGTGAAATGGACTCCTAGGAATTCAACTTCTGTCACATATTTAAGAGGTGTTTCACACGATGCGAAAAACAGGCAGTTTTTCTGGATTATTACCACTATTGAAAAGAATTATATTTGTTTTTTCAATAGATAAGTTTAACCCATTTAGCTCCATGTGTTCCACCATACTATTTAGTTTGTCTTAACAGATCTTTCTGATGAAATTTATATCACGCTGTGGAGTTTTCTTTTTAAGAGCTACTTCCATCCATATGCATATCGCATCTGCATATGAACAAGAACTACCTTTTTTAGATAACTTATTTGGCAAATCATGCAATAGCAATGAGAAAAGAAGCGGAGCTAACACTGACCCTTGGCAGATTCCCACTGACAAAGTTCTACTGGTGGAATATGTTTTTCCTACTCTTGTTTGTATTATTCTATCTTTCAGAAAGCATTTAGCATAATTGTACACATTTTCTGATAGTCCAATATTTTTAAAGTTTGTTTGATAGCTGTGAATGCCACACTTGATCATAAGCCTTGGTTATGTCAAAAAATGTAGCCAGGACACATTTACATCTTGCAAATTGTTTGTTTTATATTTGTTGATAATTTCACTAATATTTCTGTAGTAGATCTCCCTTTACGAAAGCCATGATGTCATTTTTTTTAACAGTAATGTTCTAGTCATTTTTTTCAAAGTAATGTTCTAGTCTATTCAAAACAATTTTTCTGGTAGTTTACAGATGTTTGATGTTAATGGTATAGGTCTGTAATTTTAAGGATCACTAGAAGACTTTCCTTGTTTATGAACAGGGGACAACAATGGTCCATTTCCATATTTTGGGCATGTCGCTACTGTTCCAGCAAGTACTTAGCAAAGCATGAAGAAAAAAAAACTACAAGATTTTCAGGTAAATTCTTTGGCATCTGATTAGATATTGCATCTAAACCAACTGGTGATTTCCTTATTGGAATGGCTCTAATGGCTTCTTTTACTTCTTGTACAGTTATAGGAGCATTAATGTTAATGCTATTATCTGGTGGTGGATTATCATATGTTATATTACTTTCTTCTTTTTCTCTGTAAGTTCAGTCAGTGTTTTGTTAGACCCTCAGGACGGCTGACATCAGCGAACAGGTTTACAAAAACTTCTGCTTTCTCTTCAGCAGTGGGTAGATTGTTATAATCTATTTTTATGGGATGCTGTAGTGATGTCAATCCATTTTTCATAGCTTTCCCATATCCTTACAATGTTTTACTTCAGAGTTACAGAAATCATTCCAATGTTTCAATTTTGCATATTCTATCGCATCATCACTTTCTTTACCCGTCTTTTCATTTTTTCATGATTACTTGCTGGGGTTTTTTTTTGCAATATATCTTAAATCTTTCTTTTTTCTTGTTATTTGTGCATTCACATTCCATGTTCCACCACACATTTCCATTGTGTTTTTTTGATTTGTGTTTTTTTTATTTTTGGGATCGATTTATCTGCTGCTGTTAGGATAAATTTACAGAATTTATCATACTGACTGTCTATGTGTTTTCTTCAGTAGAATAATCTAAATCTATGTTTTTAAGGATGTCTTTGAAGAGTGACCAATCTGCACACTTGTAATTATACTTTGTAATAACATCTTCTGTGTTTTCTTCTTCTTCTGCTATGTTATTTAAAGACATTATGACTGGAACATGATCTGATCCTAAAGAGTCATCTCCCGTTTCCCACACTGCATTGACTACCAATGATGGCTATACAAAAGTTAAATCCATGGCTGAGGGATTATGGTTAGATATATCTGGAATACAAGTTATATTTCCATTTCAGTATGTAAAGAATAGAATCCGCTATGTTATCTAACCAACAGTTATTAGAAATATACGAAACAACTCTTATCTCAGAAAGGGGCATGTGCATTAAAATCACCCCCTATAACCCGCTTATCCGTTTGATCTTGGAACCCTTTCAACCATTCAGTGTCTTATCATCCAGGACATTTTGGAAGATAAACTGAAGCAACATTGAGAATCAAGGACGAAGTGAACTTAACCATGGCTGCACAGCATGACACAGAGGAAATATTATTATATACTGGTGGAGTTCTTTCACAAAAGTCCAGGTCTTCACACACATCAATGGCAGTTTGATTCTGTCTCCACATTGTTTGTAAACTGGAGGGTGGTAAAATCCAGGTAGATATGTGTGTGTGTGTGTGTGTGTGTGTGTGTGTGTGTGTGTGTGTGTGTGTGTGAAAGAGTGTGTGTGTGTCTGTATCTGTGTGTGTGTGTATGTGTGAGTGTGTGTGTGTGTGTGTGTGTGTGTGTGTGTGTGTGTACAGGCACGCGCGCGCGCGCGCGCGTGTGTGTGTGTGTGTGTGTGTGTGTGTGTGTGTGTGTGTGTGTGTGTGTGTGTGTGTGTGTGAAAGTGTGCATGTGTGTGTGTGTGTGTGTGTGTGTGTGTGTGTGTGTGTGTGTGTGTGTGCGTGTGTGTGTGTGTGTGTGTGTGTGTGTGTGTAAGCATTTGCAAATGTGAACACGTGTTATGTGCATGTATTTGTGCATGTACTTACACATGCATGTGTCTGTTTCTTCTTTAATTCTGCATGTAAAGCATAGAGTGCTAAACATGATCCTGAAGATGTGGGCAGCATGACAATTAATCATCATCATCATTATCCTCCGAACAGTCATCATCATTATCCTCGGCACAGTCATCATCATTATCCTCAGCTCAATCATCATCATTATCCTCAGCACAATCATTATAACTATCGTGAGCTCAGTCATCATCATTATCCTCAGCTCAATCATCATTACTATCCTTGGCTCAATCATCATCCTTATCCTCAACTCAATCATCATTACTATCCTCAGCTCATTCATCATCATTATCCTCAGCTCAATCATCTTTACTATCCTCAGCTCAATCATCATCATTATACTCAGCAAAATCATTATTATCCTCAACACAATAATAATCATGTTCCTGATAGTAATCATCATCATTATCCTCCACACAATCATCTTAATTTTCCTCTGCACAATCCCCATCATTATCCTCTGCACCATTATCATCACTATCAGCATCACAATCATCATCACTATCCTGTGCACAATCATCATCATTATCCTCAACACAGTATTCATCATTATCCTCAGGACAATCATCATCATTGTCCTTGGTACAATCATCATTAATATTTTTGGCACAATCATCATCATTATCATCCTCAGTACAATCATCATCATTAATATCTTTGGCACAATCACCATCATTATCCTCATTACAATCATCACCATTATCCTCGGTACAATCATCATCATTATCAGTACAATCATCATCATTATCCTCAGCACAATCATTATCAATGTCTTCTGCACAATATCATCACTACCTTCAACACAATTGTCATCATTATCCTCCGCACAATATCATCGCTATCCTCATTACAGTCATCATTATCCTCAGCACAGTCATCATTCTTATCCTTGGCACAATCATCATTAACATCTTTGGTACAATCATCATCAGTATCCTTAGTATAATTATCATCATTATCCTCAGCACAATCATCATCAATACCCTCAGCACAATCATCACCATTATCTTCAACACAATCCCCATCATAATCCTCATTACAATCATCATTATCCTAACTACAATCATCATCATTATCCTTGGTACAATCATCATCTTTATCAGCACCACAATCATCATTCTCTCCCCACTACAATCATCATCGTTGGCACAATCCCCATCATATCCTCACTATAATCCCCATCATTATCCTCACTGCAATCCCCATCATTATCCTCACACTGCAATCATCATTATCCTTACTACAATCATCATCACTATCTTCACTATAATCCCCATCATTATCCTCACTGCAATTCCCATCATTGTCCTCACCACAATTATCATCATTATCCTCATTGCAATCATCATTCTCCTTACTACAATCATCATCACTATCTTGACTATAATCACCATCATTATCCTCACTACATTCATCATCATTATCCTCCTACAATCATTGTCATTATCCTCACTACAATCAGCATCATTATCCTCACTACAATCATCATCCTCAACCACACCCACCTGACTGACAGCTGTCAGAGGAGGATCTGGAACACATGATGATGCCAGCCAATGTGACAGTCCCCTCGTTCCGGCCAAAGAGGTTCAAACTCAGGTCCAGGGCCACACTGCTTGTTGTACTGCTGCCAGACCCCACCAGGTCAGAGCCGTCCGCCGGCTTCTCCAGCCTGGGTGCTAAAGGCATCGACCACAGGTATGTATGAAACATGACTGTACAGGCTGTAGAACTATCTCCTAAATCCACAGCAGAAGGGGGAAAAAAAAGCTATCTCTCAAATCCATAGCAGTCACTTATGGTAATGATGGTAATATCAATACTAACAATGGTATCAATAATAAGGATAATAATGCTAACAACAATAGTAATGGTAATGGTGATAATAGTACTGATAATGAAAGTATGATCCAGAAATATAGACTTTAAAAAGAAAATAATAATAATATATATGTAATAGTAATACTAAGACTAATACTAAGGGAAGAATTTGCTAGTACTGACATTACCATCATTACCATTTATCATCACGATCATCATCGCTACTAACACTTTTGCCACGGTAACCATGCTGTTCGACATTCCGCTAACCCCCTCTTTTTTCTCCCATTATACAACTGCCATTGCCGTATTATCACCAAAAGTGGGTATAAATCCTCTCCTTATTTCTGCAATGTTTTGGTCATTATCATCATTATTATTATTCCTCTCAGTACTACTTGATCCACACATTATCTCCTTCCCGACAGCCTCATTTTCATTAAACACCCATCTTGCGCTGAACTGGAAGAAGATGAGTGATTGCTCGTTCATTTTTGTTGTCCTGAGTGTTGTGTATCTTGCCTGAAGAAGATCTAAGAGGTCGAAATGTGTCGTGTTTTGTCTTGTGATTCATTTGTTTATGTTTTTGGGTGGAGCCTTTCCTTTCCTTTCTGTGTACACAGGCTGATACTCCTGTGGACACTCCCCGTATAGACAGGCAAGGATTAATCCCATCTACCCAACAAAGGGAGTGTGGTGTTTTGTGTGTATGACGTTTTTTTTTTTGTTGTTGTTGTTGTTTTTTATCCTGCCATTAAGGCAGCCATACTCCAACTTCAGGGAAAAAGGCAGAGCCTTATAACTTATTTTTCAATTTTTGTTTAAATTTCCACCTGCAGTCCCCTCACTTAGCGACCAGATCTAACAAGACAAGGCAATAAATGTAGAACCATGCAACAAAAGTGAGAGAGAGAGAGAGAGAGAGAGAGAGAGAGAGAGACATACCAAATGTACATCATTCCAGCAGAAAATAGCTATGGATGAGACAGAGAGAGAGAGAGAGAGAGAGAGAGAGAGAGAGAGAGAGAGATTAGCACATAAGATGGTTGAAATAATGGTGTTTGGAGATTGATATGCATTGGTCTTGTTTGAGAGAGAGACAGAGACAGAGACAGAAACAGACAGACAAACAAACTTACAGGCACAGACCGAAAAAGAAAGAGAAACCAGGCACAAGACAAAAAAAAGTATTCATTTTTAACGTGCTTCAGACTTATTTTACCCAAGATCCTAAAACATGGATTTAACTTACGTCTGGCACTGATTGATATTGGATACAGTGTCCGTGTCCCGTCATCATAGGGGGTTCTGGCAAACACCTGGCAAAATAAAAATAAAACCCAACTGACCTAAATGTACAGCAGGAAACCAAACTTCTTATGTCCAAACAAACATCTAAAAATCACCCATCGATTCTAACTTGCTCAATTATCTATAGATCATATGTCACTCATAAACCTGACCAATTATCTATCTGTCAATTACCTCATCAATCCTGCCTGACCTAGTAATTATCTATTTATCAATGACCCCATCTATCCTCACCTGACCAATCATCTTTTATCAATAACCTTATCAACCCTCACCTGACCAATCATCTATTTATCAATGACATGATTAGACCAGTCATCTTTTATCAATGATCCCATCAATCCTCACCTGATCAATCATCTATTTATCAATGACCTCATCAATCTTCACCTGATCAACCATCTTTTTTATCAATGACCTCATCAATCCTCACCTGACCAATCATCTATTTATCAATGACTTCATCAATCCTCACCTGACCAATCATCTCTTTATCAATGACTTCATCAATACTCACTTAACCTGCCATTATCCCATTAATCCTCACTTGCCATGTCATTATCTCATCAATTCTCACTTGCCCTGTTATTATCCCGTCAATCCTCACTTGCCCTGTCATCATCTCATCAATCGTTACTTGCCCTGTCATTATCCCATCAATTCTCACTTGCCCTGTCATTATCCCATCAATCCTCTTGCCCTGTCATTATCCGTCAATCCTCACTTGCCCCGTTATTATCCTATCGGTCCTCACTTGCCCTGTCATTATCCCGTCAATCTTCACTTGCCATGTCATTATCCCATCAATCCTCACTTGCCCTGTCATTATCCCATCAATCCTCACTTGCAATGTTATTATCCCATCAATCCTCACTGGCTTGTTATAATCTGACATCTTTTCATCAATCCTCACTTGCCCTACCATCTGTACATCAGATATCACCTTATCTGTCTTCAGTTGATATCCACACATCATTTCCCTAGAACCCAATTATCTACATATCTTAAATACCCCCTTTAAATCTTTTAAGGCCCAATCATATGTGTATACGAAATCTATATGTTTGGAGTTACCCCCATCAAATCTCTAAAAGCCCAGTCATCTATGTATATAAAATCACTCCCTCATTTCTTTGATGCCTAATCACCTATGTATATGAAATCACCCATCATTCCTCTAAAGCCTAATCATCTAGGTATATGAAATCACCCCCTCATTCCTCTAATGCCCAATCATCTATGTATATGAAATCACCCCCTCATTCCTCTAATGCCCAATCATCTATGTATATGAAATCACCCCCTCATTCCTCTAATGCCTAATCATCTATGTATATGAAATCACCCCCTCATTCCTCTAATGCCCAATCATCTAGGTATATGAAATCACCCCCTCATTCCTCTAATGCCCAATCATCTATGTATATGAAATCACCCCCTCATTCCTCTAATGCCCAATCATCTATGTATATGAAATCACCCCCTCATTCCTCTAATGCCTAATCATCTATGTATATGAAATCACCCCCTCATTCCTCTAATGCCCAATCATCTATGTATATGAAATCACCCCCTCATTCCTCTAATGCCAAATCATCTGTGTGTATGAAATCACTCCTTCACTCCTCTTGTGCCCAATAATCTATGTACATGAAATCACTCCTTCACTTCTCTAATGCCCAATCATCTATGTATGTAAAATCACCCCCGGACTTCTCTAATGCCCAATCATCTATGTATATAAAATCACCCCCTGACTTCTCTAATGCCCAATTATCTATGTATATGAAATCACTCCATCATTCCTCTAAAGCCCAATCATCTATGTATATAAAATAAAACCCTCATTCCTCTAATGCCCAATCACAGATGTAACTGAAATACTCCCATCGGTCCTCTGATGCCCAATCATCTACATATCCAAACTCAGTCCCTCATTCCTGTAATTCCCAATCATCTACATATCCATAATCAGTCCCTCATTCCTGTAATTCCCAATCAA
>JADBJO010025124.1:0-12500 GCA_016801955.1 Conus betulinus
ACTGCCACAGCTGCTATACTGCTACAACAAATACTACTACTACTGCTACTGCCACTGCTGCTGCTACTACTCCTACCCGTATTAATACCACTACTACTACCACTATAAAAACCACTGCTGCTGCTGCTGCTACTACTACTACTACTACTGCTGCTGCTGCTGCTGCTGCTGCTGCTGCTGCTGCTGATACTACTACTACTACTACTACTACTGCTGCTGCTGCTGCTGCTGCTGCTGCTGCTACTGCTACCACCACTTCTACTACCATACTACTGCTATTGCTACTACTGCTAATGCTTCCACTATTTCAAACAACTGCGTACTGTTACCACAGCTGCTGCTGCTACAACTACTACTACTATTACTGCTACTGCTGCTGCTGCTGCTGCTCCTACAACAACAACACAACAACTACTACTACTGCTACCACCACCACCACTTCCACTACTACTATACTACTACTACTACTACTACTACTACTACTACTTCCATTACCACGACTTACATTACTGTCAGTTCTGCGTGACAATTTCATTGGAACATAATCTCCGTTTAACAGTATGCGCATGATTTTTTTTATTATTCTTCAAAGACACACACACACACACACACACACACACACACACACACACACACACACACACAGAGAGAGAGAGAGAGAGAGAGAGAGGAGAGAGAGAGAGAGAGAGAGAGAGAGAGAGAGAGAGAGAGACTCTGCGAGGGTTTTGAGTGGCTTTAAGCAATGGCTGTCAATTAGATACCAACATGTTGATGCATAAGCTATATCTGACTTAATGAATGCATGGGAAGACCTTGAGTGTATGCTGGTCAATAAAACGCCTTTTTAGTCAGCCTAAAAACACTCTTTGGATGATTTTTTTCTGTCCTTCAAATTTATGTTTCAGTAAAGATAATTTGCTATCAACAATTAGGGCAATTAGTCGATAGGAAGCAACCTCTTCTAAAGATGTGTCATTCACTTTACATTGATATCCATAAAGAGCCCTTTGCGGGGTTGTTTTGGTTTTTTGTTTTTTTTTTGTTTGTTTTTGTTTGTTTGTTTTTTGCTAACTTGTAATTAACATAGACCTGGTTTTAATTCGGTAAACTGCAACATGGCTTGCTTCAGTGACAGGCCTACCACCAAGATCATTCGGCAAACATGTGTGTAGTTCTTTTCGGGTTTTATCTTTATAAGGAAGGGTCGTGTCATCAGCAAAGAGTTCACAACAGGTTTTCAATTGAAAAGGAAGGTCATTAATTGTAACAAGACTAGAGTAGGATCCAGTACATATCCCTGGGGAACACCCTATTCAACAGGCATGAGAGATGATTAGAAATAATCTTCAAACACATCTTGTTTCCTGTTGTTATAAAGGAATGATGTGGTGCTTACACAGAGAGGGGTTAAGGCCATACATTATCATTTGTCTTCTATTGTAGGGATGGTGTGATGTTACACAGTGAAGGGGTTAAGCCATACCTAAGCACTTGTCTTCTAGTGTTGTAAAAGGATGGTGTGATGTTACACAGTGAAGGGGTTAAGCCATACCTAAGTAGCTTCTGACCTGTCCAGAACCCTGTGCACTGTGCAGTATTGTCAATGTGGCGGTAAGTAGCGGTGCTTTCAGACAAAGGGGTTAGAAACAAACAGCAAACCACCAATGATTTTTCTTTCTTTATTAAAACACTGAAGCTGCAAGAAGAAGAAGAAGAAGAAGAAGAAGAAGAAGATGATGATGATGATGATGATGATGATGATGATGATGATGAAAGTATCTTTATTACGACTTGTCAAAATTTAATGCTCTTGGCGCTGACAATCCACACTCTCGTGTACGCAACGGGCTGCCTACCTGGGTAGTGCCGACTAAAGAGCTGGTTGCCGGCGCTTCGAGTCGTTTTCCGTGTCATCCAATCAATATTGTTCACTCATTATCCTTACTTCCTCCATTTTTTTCAACTTCTCACGTACGGTGTATGCTATGTGTAGCGTGTCATCCATACCATCAGCCAATGTGGCCTTCTCTTCCAAAAGTTAGTGATGGGATTTTTACGTTCATACACGATATTGCGCATGCGTTCACACACACGGTACCTCGGTTCATAGTCTCATTCGTTTATATTCAAACATGCAGACAGGATATCAGAGACAGCACAAACCCAACACCTTTTGAATGTGGTTACAACTTTGGCTGGTATTAATGTTTTGCCCACAACACAGTACTACGGGCAGACTTAACACTAGTATCAAAATACAGAACGCGTCCATGAGAGTTTCTGATTTTGCTGAGTGCCTGGAAAACCCAATGATAAAAGAATTCACTGTTGAAGGCACAACAGGCCTTCTCCACGCTGAAACCTCACCCAGAGTACAGGAACAAGAGTGTGAATTTAAACTCTTTGTGCAATCTTTCCAAGTTGTGCGTTTCAAAGTATACAAATGCATAGGAAATGTCAGATTTGAATTTGTAGAATATTTCAGCAGCATATTTGAAGACAAGGAATGTATAGCATGCTCAGATTTGGAAGATACGACCAGTGTTCGATACACTATGACAGACGCTGTCTGGTCAAAGTACATGTCACAGAACAGCGCACTTGGAAGTGCGTGTCACATTGCAATATGGGGTCTGTGTCACTGACATTTTCTGCCGTTAACCGGTCTGAAAGGGGGCCCGTGGATCTCCAACTCATTTTTCTGTCTTCGTCTGCTGGTAAGTAGATTGATTCACTTCTTCACACACACACACACACACACACACACACACACACACACACACACACACACACACACACACACGCACGCACGCACACGCACACACACACACACACACACACACACACACACACACACACACACACACATATGAACGTCAGTCTGCCTGAGAGAGAGAGAGAGAGAGAGAGAGAGAGAGAGAGAGAGAGAGAGAGAGAGAGAGAGAGAGAGAGAGAGAGAGAGAGAGAGAGGGCATTGTGTCGGTTAAAAAATCTATTTTGATTTCAATAGTTGGCGTTTATAACAGGAAAAGTCTCTCTCTCTCTCTCTCTCTCTCTCTCTCTCTCTCTCTCTCTCTCTCTCTCTCTCTCTCTCTCTCTCTCTCTCTAAGAAGGTTTATCCTATTTCAAATATTTGACCATGAAGACGGAATTGCGTAGCTTGAAAATTATATTTTCTGTTGTGTGTTAGCTTTTTCTTCATTCACATGATCAAATGAAATGTTGTAATCCTTTTCACGTCATTTACGCCGTTAATCTTTACAGAGAAACTGAAGGTCATATAAAGACATTCTCTGGAAAATTCCATGTAATTATGCTCCCTACCTCGCTTTCTTCTATTTGTGATGACAATTAGTCGCAGTGACCATGAATGTCAATACATTCTGCTGCGGATGAAGAACTTCATTTTTTTTTCATTCGCATACGATTTCATGCTTTCTCTTGCGTTATGTTTGATTTGTCAGTGTTCGAACGACTTAAGCGTGGCTTTTGCATGTAAGTTTACTGTCCGCTGCTTGGGCGACATTGTTTATTGTGCATTGTCGCCGAAAAATTACAACTGTGGGAGTATTTTGCTCACAAATGCAGTGACATTTTGTTTGCAACAGCTCCCAGGAAACAAACATGTTTGCACTTACTACAAATGCCATTGACATCTACTAGGCATTACATACATCTAATTTATGTGCGTATTATATCTCAGAGTATGGTACGTGTGTCATGGTGAATGCTAGACTGTATTCCTGATTTCATGAAGAATGTTGTGCCTGAATACAGAAAGCAACTTAAACTAATAAATGGAAACTACATACTGAGAACCGCGTTTACCATGTATGGCTAATTCACTCTTTTTTGATACTTTGTGAACAACACAAAAAAATTATAAGGAACATCAGAATGAATTTTGGAAATGGTTTGCCTGAGTAGAAACCAATCATAATAAAAAAAAATTAGATGAAAAATAGATGAACTAAGTGATGAATGTTATCTAAAGCATCTAGAGCCAAAACAAGCAATCGTGGTTTTAAATATAATAGTAATAATAAAAAAAAAACAATAAATAACATAAAATAAAACATAACATTGCAGGGCAAGGTAAATGGTTGCGCAATTGTGAAAATCTGCTCATACTACGGGATCCACTTTGGTTCTGCTGCAGTTTTTTATTTGTCACAGAATTCGTCTCCCAAACTGCATGTAATCCCTCAGTTTACCCCTATGTAAAATGGAGAATGAATAACCTCAGTGATTTTGAAGAAACTTATTTGTATAATTTTCTCTCAGTTAAAAATTGTCTGCAGCGTTTATAGAATTAAAGAATGTTTTTGTGACTAACACTCTGGTCTATTTCGTTGAAGTAGGTGTTCACAGAATATCACTCAAGTGTTCAGTTTGCTTGTTAAATCATATGAAAACCACTGAAAGAATTGTGAGTTAGTTTGATCATGTTCAATGCATCTCCAGTAGAAATGAAGACAGCATCTGTTGTGTATTCCTTTTCTTTATTGACTTATCGTCTGAGGTTGTCAGAAATGAAGCTGAGGTTCCACGTTTTATTCATTACGTCGAAGAATCTGACTTTCCTTTTGATTGATTGACGCTGTCGTGTTGAGATCCGAAACAACCTTTAGTTCTTAAACTCATAGAATAATTTATGTAGAAATGCAAGTTCTCTTCAATTGAAAGCAAATGCGTCAAACCATAACATAACAGTATTAAGAAATGGTGAACACTTGCTGATGGGGTAAAGAAGGACTTGTAATGATGGGGAGGAGGAACACACGCAGACTGACAATTTTCTCATCACCAACACAATGACAGAACAAGTGGGTGGGTTCGGGATCAGGCGGGTGGGGGAGAAATTAAAATGAACCAGAGACGTTGAACTTAAAGTATTAACTCCTTCACTAAGAGGGGGGACCATCATCAGTCCGTATTGAAAACAGACCCCTTGGTGCTTCCAGAGCGTCTTCTTCTGTCGACTGATGCGGACTCAACAGTGCAGCACGATCAATGGTGTTGGTCTCCCCTTAGTGTACACTGGAATTATCCTCCTTATAATTCTGGGATATTCTAACCACCAAGTTCCCAACAGGCCCAAAGCTTACCACAGCAGTCAGTGTGAAAAAAAAAAACAGAATAAGAAGAAAATTCTATAAGAAAATGTGTTGCTTTAGAACTGAAAAATATGTTGCTAAAGAACTCAGACTAGTAAGATAAAGTAATTAATGTGTAAGTAGGGGTGGAGATGGGGAAGAGTGAGGGAGGAATCTGTAAACCTAGGCTCCAGAATTTATCTTAGCATGCAGGACTGCTGAAGATGCATTAATGGCCATAAGGTAAGATGTGCTGTTTGATAACCCCAGCCCAGTCAATCACATCAAACTAATGAGAGTGCTCACTGGATAACGACTTAGTTTGATACTCACTCCCCTTTAAACACAAGAGAGATGAATGAAATGTTTCAACAATGGCGGATTTGGATGTTCGTCCTAGCCCGGCTGGACACACACATCTCCGTGAAATGCTCAAAAGGCTTGATACTACAAATCCCCTCCCTCCAACTTCCGTGGCGAGGAACCGGATTCCCTCAAACTGCTCGTTAGACTATCATACTTCTGCCTTGTAGAGATGCGCTTGCTCCATTCTGCTTTCAGATGGAAGACCCATAGTGTACTTTTCTTGTAAATCCTAGCACCTTAATTTTGATAATGTTTATGTGCTGCGGGGACTATATTTAGATATACCTTGAAGCTGAGACCAATTGTTCTAATGCATGATTTCGCAGTTTATGTATGAATTAATCATACTGCTCTTCTCTCAGTTTAAATGATTTGTGTCTTTTTAGTGATTTGATCTCTTCCTTACTCCGAACCTTTGTTGAATGTGCTTTATGAAACTATTTATTGTGTGAAATGATTTTGTTTTTCAATATATATATATATATATATATATATATATATATATATATATATATATATATATTCTTTGTAATATCTCATGCTTATGATCATTATTATGTCCTAACAGGTTGGTTCAGTCCAAATCAGTCTGTTGGTTCACATATAATTTGAAAGAAAAGAAAGAAGAAACCAACGGACTGGTGTTGGTGTGAAAGATGACGTGTCAACTCTATCACTTCCCCTTCCCCTACTCCTCTTCGCTCTTTTCTAGTTATGCCCTTACAGATATGCTGTGGGTACGAAAAGAAATTAATTTTAATATAATGTTTGATCGGATGACATGGCCATAAAGTAGATGACAAGAACATTGTTGTGCAGGGTATGTACAGACACCAGTTCTGGGTGAATCCACCCCATGTTCAACTATAGTAAAAAGCTGTGTCACACTGACCAGACCCCCTGACCACATCATCTTCCTGACTGCTATCAGCTGGCAGAACATGAACAAAGAATTTATCAATACATACTTTGGTCCGTGTGGTTCCAGGCACAGTTATGGCACAATGCTCAAGGTGCCCGAATCTCCTTTACTGATGTTCCCTGATGGTTTTCGGTAAAGAAACAAGTAGAGAAACCCAGATGTCGTTATTCTTTGATAACCGTTTCGTTACGCGCGCTCAATTTCGACTGAGATTCTCTTTTCCATGCAGCAAACTGAAGCCTCATAAAGTGCCAGGATGTGACACTTGGAACTGTTCAGTGTCAGTGTGGCCTGACCTATTTCATCACTTTCCATGTGATGTGAGATCTCAGTGTGCTGAGCATGAAGATGAAGCCTACCATTGCCCCCTACAGATCTGAGAAATGCGGACCGGACAAGGTAAAAGTTACCTTTGCACCTAAGAGCCTTGCCAAGAGCTTACTTGCGCTCTGAATAATTACTATGAGTGCTGGATATTTAAAACATGTAATTCAGTGAGTAGCGTATATGTAAGGTAAAGATAAAAAGCTGCGGCATGCCTGAAAAAAAAATGTAAATGAACACAGTAAACGAAGAGTAAAGTAACACAGATTATTATCTACGATACAAAACAGACGAGGAAAGGGGCAAAGCTGTGGCTAACCACTTGAGCTCACTCAAGCACTCGGCAAACAATGTGGGGATAAAGGGCGTGGGGCGCACGCATTCCACTGATTCTTAAGACAGGAAGGACGTGACCTCTGCCCTCACTGAGAAACTGGGCAGCAGACACCCATCTGGAGTGAGTGGGCGATCTTAGCATACCTCCTTCCTTACAGCGTCACGAACCAAACCAGTGCAGTGACAGCTCCCGCCCCCTTCCTTTCAGTCAGTGCAGTTGTGTATTAAGCCAACGATGTTTTTGTGTGCCTGCCTAGCAAGAGTAAATGCTCCATACTGTCGCATGCCTTACATGCCACATTGTTACTTCATTGCCTTCTTGTACTGTGCATGGTCAATCAGTAACAGTGCCTTAGTGGTGATCACAGAGCTCTGCACCTATTGGGATGATCAAGCTTATGCATCTCATTTTGGGAAATCAGGAAGAAGTTTAGCGCACAAGTATACTGATGGTAAATAGATTGGTTTCCTTTAATAATCTTTTGAATATATGTTTGTCTACTTATTGCTTTATATCTGTATTTATTTACCCTATCTCTCTCCATGTATTTATCTCTCTATGTCTATATCTATACCCATCTACACACACACACACACACACACACACACACACACACACACACACACACACGTGTATATGATTTCGTTTTTTTTTTCTAATTAAATTTTCCTCTCCCTCCTCATTTTTTTTCTCCCCACATCTTTCTGTGTACTCTCGTGCATGTGTACTTCATTGTGTAAACATATCTGCATCCATGTATCTATCTCATCTTCCCCTGTCCCCTCTTCCCCCAAGGAAAAAACATGTATATCATTTTCATTTTTACACATGTTCTGTCTTTGTATGTCGTTCATAAAGATGGCCCTGCGACCTCAAGCCCACTAAGCTTCCCCCTTACCCCCCCCCCCCCCCCCCCCCCCCCCTCTTTTCCCTCCTGTTTATATACTTATGTGCCTGTATGCTTCGGTGCATTCTCATGCCTGCTTACATGTATGTTTGTGTATGTGTTTGTTTGTTTATTAATTCGTTAGTTGTTTATTAATTTATTAGTTTCAAAGTGAGGTGACCGCTGGCGAAATTGAAACACATTTTTGAAAAGGAAATTAAAGTAAATCCGCAGACAACAAGGACAAATTACAAGCAAAACATGAAGGATTTCAACTGCTTTGGTCTTCTTCAGGCATGATAAACAACAATTAGGATAATGCAAACAAAGAACGAGCAATCACTCTTATCGAATTCAGCTCAAGATGTGCGTAGAATCTTTTGCCCAAGGAAAATGGACAATTTGTCCATACTATTAGGGAGGACATGAAAAAGAGGACTCTAACATGAGCTAAACTGTCGATAATCGAAATTTTGATGACCCAACATGACTGTGGACATGACGATGCAGGGATTTTTAAAACAACGACAATTAACATTGTTCGATGAGTTGTGTTTCAGAACTTACTTCCGTGATCTTTGATCCCGATCTTCATTTGCGATAGAATGAAAGTGACTAATGTTCAGATGTCTTCTGTATGAACGATCGCCCCACCATCTACAAATTGCTTGAACTGGTTTGTAAACCCTAAACACTAAACATTTATTTTTTTTTCATTCTCGTATTTTATTTTCAAACTTCTCCTTCCCTGTGCATTCGAAATCCCTCCTTCACTTTCATTCACTCATTCATTCATTCACTGAATCATTCTTTCTCTTGCTTGTTTTTTTTTTTTTTCTTTGTTTGTCAATATGCTGTTCTTTGGCAGATTGTTTTTGGAGGAGGATGCTACACCTACAATATAAACACTGATGGCGGAATTTCCCAAGAGGATGCTGAGAAACAGTGCCAACAAAACGGAACCTCTCTGGTCAGTCTGGAGACTGCCAAGGAGGTGGAGGCCTCCATGGATTTTTTCAAACAGATCACTGTTGATACACACATATGGGTCGGTATGACAGCGGCCGGGTATCGCCGAGTGAAATCACTTCTAAACCCTATGTAAGAGTTCTCTCTTGAGTTTATTCTGAGTTTACAATGAAATGTGACTTGCAGCCCCAGTTTGTACCGCTTGAGCACAATCAAATAATTTTAGCGAAGTGACAGTGTGTGAGGGTTTGGTAGATTTTCATTATAGCAGTACAAAGTGGAGAGAGAGAGAGAGAGAGAGAGAGAGAGAGAGAGAGAGAGAGAGAGAGAGAGAGAGAGGGGGGGGGAGGGAGGGGGAGGGAGAGAGGAGGAAGACATAGACAGAGAGACAGAGGGCAGAGAGAGAGAGAGAGAGAGAAACATACAGACAGGCAGACATATAGACAAACAAGCAGATAGAGGCAGATGTAGGGACAGATAGGACGAAGAAAGGATTGAGATTTGTATCATAAAAGTTAGATCTAGTTGCAAAGTGAGGCGACTGCAGGGCAGAATTGAAAAAAAAAATAAAAGAATGTTAGTGAACCACCCAAAAAAGTTGACAAACGAATCACAAGAAAGATCACGACGCGTTTCGACCTCATAGCTCTTCTTCAGGGAGGAAACAAAACAATTAGGACAACGGAAATGAACGAGCAATCACGTATCTTCATTCACTTCAGTGCAAGATCGGCGTTGAATGAAAACGAGGCTGTCAGAAGGTGTGTTTTTGTCTTGTACTTCGTTCGTCCACGTTTCTTTTTCGCGAACATTTGTTTTAAAACTTATTATAAAAGCCAATTTTGTGTGAGTCCCATTTGATATTCTCTTGTGATATTATTACCTTTGTTGTTACTCACTTTTGCAGTCAACCATCTTTAGCAGCTCTGTGTACTTTATTGCATACAATGCATGAGAAAGTCTCCTGCAGATACCCCAATGAATGACATAACGTCTTTATTTGATGGAAGGACAATAGAATCTATACAAATTTCAGGAATGCTACCTGCATCACATATTTTTTTTTTTGCACATAAACCCACATCTCCAATCACAGGGGAGTCTTGCATTAGTTCAGAGGGTGTGTTCAGTCTAAATAAGAATATAGGTTTCTGGATTCTGGATTCGACATTAGAAAAGTAGTTAGACTCAGAATCAAAACTTGCTTGGAGAAAACTTCGACCTGTGAAAATATTATGCAAGTAAGTTTTTGATTTTGAGTCTAACTACTTCTCTAATATTCAGTCTAATTCTGTCTCCTGAGACAGTTTTTTTTTTTTTTTTTTTTTTTTTTTTTTTTTTTTTTGCTGTTCCATTTACTGTGCCTTTTCAGTGGCATTGCACCCACACCACTCATTCTGACACCCCATTCATAGATGTAGCTCAGCCCATCCTGTCACAGCCACTGCACCAGCAAATAACAGGGAGCAACCAATGTCAATCCATAGGAGACACTGCACTGCTGCTGAGAGTACTTAAGTGGTATACATTTCCGCCTGTTCTGATGCAACACACACAGGACACCACCTATTAAGCCTCCTACTGACGACACGAATTGCTTAGTGGCAAAGCTGGTGTGAGTGAGCTCTCCCTCTGGAAGGCAACACCACATCCATTCAACGACAGCCTCCATTGACTCGCCAATACCAGTGACACCAACGGAATCAAACCAAGGCCACAGACATGGAGAGGACATCAAAACTGAGGTTACCATGAGAGCAAGGCATGATGGGCCATAGAATTTGAGATTTATTTATGCTGATCGATGAGAATGAGGATGATAGAGATGATGCTACAGATTTTGATTCCAGTCTGAGACTGCACGACAGGGCTGTATTATACGCTTACTTTCACAATATATCCTGCTGTCAACCAGGCCTGAGTGACACAGTCACCTGCAGCGTTGGTCAGGAAAGTTTGAATAGCACTCAGAGACGCATGCATTACGTGGGTGAAGCTCGACTGTGTGGTCCCAGTCTTCTCATGAGCCTGTAACAAATCAGCTCTGGGTAGGAGCTGATTGGGGCAGAAAACCCCACATGACTTTGATGGGAATCAAACCCATGACATCCCAGCCGGTAATCCATGACTCTAACCATTTCACCACTGCTGCTGGTTCTCCTGAGACACTTTTAGCCTAGCAGTGATGAAGTCTTGCACCTGTTTCACATAATATGTACGTATTGTTAGCTCTGTCCACGCCTAGCCATTGTTTTGATCCAGGTCGTCAGTCTTTCATCTTCAGTGGCTTTGTTCTCTATGCCAGCATGTTATTCGTGCTCTGCAGTTGCTGTTTGGTCTGTCATGAAACTTTCAAGATGTGATGAGAGTTGGGAGGTGGGTAGGTGTGGTCCTTAACTGTTTTCACCCAGTATAGGCATACTGTTATCTTGTTAGAGGATAGCCATCAGTGACCATCTTACCAGACAGTATTGAACACTGTTAGAAAGTCATATTGTAACAGTAGAATGTTAGTCAAGCATCTTAACAGTTTTGTTTTACCAAGTTGTGATAAAATGTTAAACTATTACAACCGAATACTCATTCATTATTTTTATAGGTGTCATCAAGTATTGGTATTACGTTATGCTGTTAGAACATATGGCATACATACAAGCAATGCACAGAGTCTCAAAACCTGGGAACTCAGGTTCAAATTACAATTCTTCTTGGTAGATCAGTGGAAACCTGACACAGTATTTCAGAGAAAGAGACATAAAAATTGCCCTACCTGTTTTCTTTGCTGGTCCACTGTTGGTAATCAGTCTTACAACCTCTGGTGGAGCAGTGAAGTGAGGAGACTTGGTGTCTCCTATGTGTGTACTAAGCTACACATCCAGTTTCTGATGCCTGTTTGATTGACAGGCCATCAGGAAAACATGACAGTCAATAATATCACTGGTAGTAAAAAAAAGGGGGAGGGGAGGGGGAAGTAATCAGGGGAAAGTGGGGTGATCTGGAATGCGACAGTCATCCCCACCACCACAGTGTGGGAAAATATGTAGAGGATTCAGGAAGACAATCACTCAGATGTTAGCAGCATGTTCAGTCTTTTTATGCAAATGAACAAAGCTACGTTGTTCCAACCTGTGACGCACAGGTAGTTCAGATGACCACGGTGAGTGGGGAAGAAAAGGGAAAGAGGGCAAGTCAGCTTCTCTGAAGCTGAAAGAGAAAGATGAGCGAATCCTTCCCCCACCCATGATTGGTTACTGCACAATCAGATAAAGAAAGGATGGAGGGGAAGGGAGAGTTGAGACCCACGCGGTAATTACATCAAAGGTCTCTGCCCCACTGCCGCCAGTGCCACGCTACCAGGGGTCAGCTCGCTTAAAAAAAATGTTACAGAACAGGGAGTACTTTAGAATGGGGAACAAAGAAATGCTGTGTGTGTGTGTGTGTGTGTGTGTGTGGTGTGTGTGTGTGTGTGTGTGTGTGTGAGAGAGAGAGAGAGAGAGAGAGAGAGAGAGAGAGAGAGAGAGAGAGAGAGAGAGAGTATGAGCATGGGTACGTGTGTGCGTCCGTACATGCGTGCATATGTGCCAGTGTGAAGAAAGGATG
>JADBJO010025124.1:20000-24187 GCA_016801955.1 Conus betulinus
CCAGAAAAGCGCATCAGTTGAGTTCACATTTACGCAACACTTTGATCCAGCCCTTTCTTTTTATATCATCATACGAATGTGAATCCATGCACCGTTTTGTTTTCATGACTGGTTGAAGTGATGAACAGAATGACGGAGGTGGAGAAAAAAATCCTGATCACCATCATAGGTAAAGGGGATAAGTTTGAAAACAGTGTGTCCGTGGACTGAAGTAAAAAATAAAATGGGGGGGGGGGGGGGGGGGGGGGGGGGGGGAGGGGGGGGGTAGAGATAGAGCTACAAAACAGCCACAAGACTGGTCTGATGCAATACAGAAACAACATGTTTTCGTCTCCTGATTGATCGATTATAGCAAATACTCTGGAGCGTCTTCTGGTTTAGTGTAATTACAGACGTTAGTAAGCAGGGAATGGAAGACAGCAAGAAATCTCTTTTCCTGAAATGTTCAAAGCTATGTAGGTAACACATTTGTTGTGACCGTTTAAGGGATTATCTTTCCTGTGTTTGCCCATATGACGCATACCAGAAAACAGTCGCTATATCCATTTAAAAAACATGTTGTTTAGTGTGTGTGTGTGTAGAATGTATTGGGTTGTGACATATGTTGTCAACTAATGTTTCATGGCAGTGAACTTGGCCATCTGCTCGGTATTTTCCTAGAGGGGGTTGTGTAAATAATGTTGACTTCAATAGGCATGGTTCTTTTAGTCTAATGTTCAGCCAGTCTGACTCAGTTTGAAAAAGTTTTCAGGTTTCATAAAACGTACGCGTTTTAAAGATTCATGGATGTCAAGTGTACCTATAGACCTAGAAAGCATGGAGTCTGCACATAACGGTACAGCCAGGAGTGACATTATTGGTAGGAACAATATCTGATTCATAGGAACAATACCTGAGAGTCTGGGTTCGGGTACAGTGAAACCAAAAATATGAAATAGTTTGTATTTTATACTTATGATAATGCTTCGTGTGCATGGTTATTGTGAGTATTTGCAAGCATGCAGTGCGGTCATTAACAACCTTTCTACAACTTAATGGCTTGTGACTCAGCTCAGTATAGAGCCAGAGTAGGAAGTTATCATCCCAGCGCGCGGCGGCCAAAAGCCAAACTTACATATTTTCCTGCCCTGTCGATATTTTAATTTTCCTCATCCTGAGATCTTGCAGATGTGAATGTGGAATTCCACTAGTACTTTTGTATTCATCAGTTATCACCCTTGCTGCATCTCGTCTTTCACAGGCACTCTTATATAGATCGTACAGCTCATTTTCTGTCCTCCTCATTATATGTAAATAGCCCTGTTTCTACTGACACTAGTCAAAGCGAGACAAATCCACGGCTAATAGGATGGTTACTTTCTTTCCTATTATTGGTCCTTGTCGTGGCCGGGCGATGTAGAACAGAATCCTGGGCCCCAACATGACCAAACACAACGAACTTCACGTAATACATGTCAACGCTCGGAGTTTAAATCAAGCCCATATAGATCTGATCACTGCTGAATGTAACAAATTTGACATAATCACTGTATCTGAAACATGGTTGTCGCCCTCCGTTCGCAATGATAAGCTTCTTATTCCAAATTTCCAGCCACCAATTAGACTTGACAGACCTAATTACCCCCATGGCGGAGTAGCCATCTATATCAATAACAATCTTTTTCTGCAAGCACAGGTCTGATCTTCACGTAGACAATCTTGAAGCTATATGGACTGAAACGAAACTAGGCCAGGAAGTTATTCTGATCGGATCATATTATAGACCACCCAAAGCTAATGTTCAGTATTGGAAAATTATCAGCGAAAGCATACGCAAATTTACAACACGGCTACCAAATTTTTCATTCTTGGTGATTTCAACTCGGACTTTTATAGTCCATCTCCCCATTTATTAGACATACTTAACACTTTCCAGTTGCACCAGTTAGTTAAGGAACCTACTAGGATAACAGAAGACAGTCGCACATGTATCGATCTAATTATGACGCAAAGTCCAAACCTCGTTATAGATACTGATGTTTTACCAGAAATATGTAGCAACCACTGTGTGCCTAGAGTTATATTAAAAAATCCTGTAACTAGAAACCATACTTTTAAAAGAACCATTTATGATTATAAAAATTTAGATTCTGTAAAACTATGTAACCTGCTCTCTCAGATTGACTGGACACACGTCTTAGAAATTAAGAAACGTAGAAGAAGCAGCAACCGAAACCCTTTACTAGCCTGTTTAACGAATGTTCTTTACAGGTGTACCTTCCAAGTTAATTACTATTCGTACTAAAGATGCTCCATGGATAACCAAAGACATCTTAACGTTGATTAACAAACGCAATGCTTTACATAGACGTTATAAACTGTTATTAAGAAAACTAGCGATCCAACATTGTCACAACATAACGTAGAGAGCCAGAGGCAGATAAATGAAAGCCTTACTCGATATCGCGAGTTCAGAAATTTCACAACCGATAAAATTCGTGAACGTAAAATTCAATACCTTGATGAACTTGAAATAAAAGCCTCTGATCCATCACAGTTCGGAAACAAGCAATGGTGGAAACTAGTCAAGTCTTTTTTAAATAAAAAAGGCATTGACTCAGGCGATATTCCTCCAATTAATAGCAATGACAAATTATACTATTCAGACTATGAAAAGGCTCAAGTATTTAATGACTTTTTCATTACACAATCCACTCTTGTAAACTGTAATGACGAACCCCCTATAATACCCCACCTAGACTGTTCCCTTACTGAAATTCAACTCTCTAGAGACGAAATCGAACAAGTAATAAGAAATTTAGAATCCAGCAAAGCTGTAGGTCCTGATCTCATACATAATATCCTTTTAAAAGCATCTTCTCATGTGATCTCACTTCCACTTTCTATACTATTTAACCGTTCCTTATCAGAAGGTGTTTTCCCGCACTGTGGAAGACAGCTCACGTTAACCCAATTCACAAAAAAGGATCTACAAATCTCTGCGACAATTACCGTCCGATTTCCCTTTTAAGTTGTGTAGGAAAAAATTCTCGAAAAGTGCATTCACTCTCACATTTTTTGCTTCCTTAGGGAGAATAGTATTCTAACTCCATCACAATCTGGTTTTATTCCAGGTGATTCCACATTAACCAACTAACTTGTATTTATGACAATTTCTGTTCCTCTTACGATGATGGAATCACAACACAGTCCATATTTTTTCGATATTTCAAAAGCTTTTGATCGGGTCTGGCATAAAGGACTTCTTAAAAAATTAGAATCGATAGGTATAAGAGGTAAAACTGTTAGAATGGTTTCAAAATTATCTCGACAAACGTACCCAGAGGGTTGTAATTAAAGGTGCAAAGTCACAACTGAAAGTTGTGCCAGCTGGTGTCCCTCAAGGCTCTGTTCTAGGTCCACTTTTATTTCTAATTTACATAAACGATATTGTAATGAACCTAGAATCTATCATTAAACTTTTTTGCAGATGACACAAGCATATCTCTTTCATTTCCAAATCCCATTACACGAGCTGAAATTTTAAATTCTGACTTTGAAAAAATAAAGACATGGGCAACCACCTGGAAAGTTAACTTCAATAAAGGTAAAAACTGACTTGCTTAATTTAAAAAAAAAAAACTTGCCCATTTACTCCCTTAGGTTTGCTGACACAATTCTTCAGGAAGCTGAATACCACAAGCATTTAGGTTTGATAATCCAGAACAACTGCAAATGGGAAATGCACATTGCCAACATTATTTCTAAAGTAACACCACTAATTTCTTGCCTTAAACATTACAAATACAAACTATCAAGAAAGTCTCCAGAAAACTATGTACAAAAGCTTTGTATTACCTCACTATGATTACACAGACGTCATATGGGACAACTGTAGTAAAAACCTCGCAGAAAATTAGAAGATCTCCACCTTGATGCTTTACGAACAATTGTTGGTTGTTCCCGGGGATGTAGTCATTCAAAATTATATCATGAATCAGGTTTCAGTTCACTTGAAGAACGGCGAAAAAAGACACAAACTAATTTTCTATCACAAAATTGTATATGGAAACAGCCCCGATTATTTAGGTTATCTCCTACCCCCACTAGTGTCTTCTGTGAATCTGTATCATGTCGCAGGCTAGGTGATCGTTCTGTGCCTCAGTGTAAAAACTGAACTGTATTCTAACTCTTTTTTTCCCCACATA
>JADBJO010025125.1:0-24186 GCA_016801955.1 Conus betulinus
CCGCTGCATAGTGCTATGAAGTCAGTGAACAGGCATACTGACATTTTGGCTTGGCGTGGACCCGAGCGAGGCCCATCCGGAGCGGCCTGACTTTCAAGAGCCATGTCGGTACATTCAGGGACAGGATGGGAGGGTCCATAGACAGACTGCTGTTAATCGCCAAGCTGCCGTCAGTAATGGAACGGCCATGTGCACGGTGTGGTCCAGTGCGCTAGTATCTATTCCAGCAGAGACTAAGATCTGTACACGGCGGTTGTATGTCGCTAGCCATTCGTCGTCTCACGTGGACTTTGTTTGACTAGCCTTGTGGACTCTCTTGGGCACCTCTTCATTTTCGTTCAGCCTCCTTGTAATCTACCACGCGCTCGTTGGCTCTTTCCTCTTACTCCGACTACCACTTTCTCTGTCTGTTGCCCCCAGCCCTGCCCTGCTGTTGTAGGCGTGGATTGTGGCTCCTACCTGTGGTGTTATCCCGGTGCTACTTCATTGAGGGTGTCCTTTTCCAGCTTTGGCTACTGTGGCCAACAAATTCCTGATCTTTTTCATGTCCCTGCCAGTCCGGTATAAACCTTGGACGTGGGGGCGGACACAATCGCTAGTTCACGGTTTGGGCCTACGGCCATAGAATTAAATCGATATTGTTCTAAAAAACACTGCGGCGATTGAGTCATTATACTGTGGTATGGAACTGGTATAGGAGTTCATTGGCTCAGTTCTTGTCAATTGAACCCATCTTTCCACAATACTGTTCCTTCGTAGATACATTCCTCGTCGGGACGTATGCGGTTAATCTAAAACACTGAACGTATCTGGCCTAGCTCGGTTTTGTACCTCCTAGCTGCGCTGATCTCTCCCTGCCGCGTGACCCTGAGGCGCTTTGTCTGTTCCGTCTGCATGACCTTCAGACGTGCCAACAATTTTTCCTCCACAGCTTTTCTGGTGTTTTCTCCACACTTGTTTGAAGCTATACAGTAAAGACTGACTTCGTCGCCGACGATATCAACCACAGTACGCACGAACACTGATTGGACACCAACGTTGATCTCGGCAGGCACGGTGTGCGTGTCAGACTCCATACAGTGACGCAGATAGTACAGAACTCGCCGCGAGAAACCAGCACAAGAGACACGATCGGATTATTCACAACATTGGTTGCGTCAGAAGAACGGGCTGGCGGATGACATAGTCCCATTCTTCCGTGGACCAAGGAGTCGTTCCTGACGAAGTCCATGGGAGTTCTTCTACGAAACTCGACACTAGAGTAGATAAAGAGTTCAGGTGGGAATCCCGCACGATCGGAGTCACGAACGAAATGACCACGAGAGAATGTGGACTACGATCATCAAGACAGAAGAAGGAGTAGGGTTAGCTGACCTGTGGAAGGACAGTTTCCATGGTTGCTGAAGGCGCAATGGAATAACAGAACGAGCAGTACTCACGGTATAGCACCGATTGGGATGTCGTGAAGAGGCCATCAATTAAAAGCTGAACGCCCGCCGCCAAGAAAATTGCACCCACAGCCTCCTAGCCCAACAACACCAAACGCAACCCAGTGCTGACCCCTTTCTGGATATGTATATTGGTCATGAAGGGAATGCACAGACCACCGGAAGCGCAACATGACCGTTGAGTAATGACTGAGATCGCATGAAGTAAAGTCCGAAACTAGATTGTTCACAGGAAAATCAATCGTACAGAAACCTTGCTAAGAACTGCCGTGACGTACTGTGTTTGTCCACTGTTCACTGTGCACAAGAGAGATATTTCACAGAGAACACAGGTAGACCTGTATCAATTCCCCAACCGTGTTGACTCGTCAGGTACAGTTCACCATCAGAAGTTCATCCGAGACAAGTTAGAACCGAAAAAGATGCTGAAGGCCACTGCCTAATTGTCCTTTTCCTTTTTCTTCGGTTCAGTCGGTGATATATCTGGCAGAGAAACTGACCGGGCTTTGCCAACTACGTAGCGAGTGGATGCACAAATCCACAGGAACGCGCGCTACGGGTTTGAGCCAGCAAATGCTATCACATGACGATCAGCAATTCTTGTGTATCAGACGATGGCATTGAGGACGGTTAGGCCTCAAACTCTGTCTGGCATACATCGCCACTCACAATGCCCAGAATGAAACAGTCACGTCAACATGTCCTCCGTATCTACTTGTAAATTCTTGGCAGACTCCGTTGGGAGAATATCTTCAACCTATAGTCTGTGCTCACGATACAACATTTTTTCAGTTTGGGTCGTGGCACATATAAACCGCAGTGTCAGCATACTCTT
The DNA here is from genome assembly GCA_016801955.1 of Conus betulinus. Lineage (NCBI taxonomy): Eukaryota > Metazoa > Mollusca > Gastropoda > Neogastropoda > Conidae > Conus > Conus betulinus. The sequence continues at coordinate 2,284 of JADBJO010025125.1, forward strand.
TGTTGCAACTTCGCTATAGAGAAACAATTATCAGCACGCTGCAGGTGTGTATAACATGCTGGAAGTGCTCGCCGCGTTATTAAATTTCCAGTTTTGAATGTCGAGAAGTGTCCACCATCATAGGATTTCAATGGGTAGAACTGTATCACCTGCTACTTAACGCATGTTCTTCTGTTAATCTGACTGAATACTGTTTGCCTGTGCCAACGTCCCTCCACGCATATGGCCTGACGAGTAATCTTCACTGGGTTCCACTCAAAATAAGAACTGTTCAGATATTGGTCAACCTTATAAGCGAACCTGCACTGTTGATTCAGACGTGATTTTTAATTATAGACTTAAGATCAAAGTGTTGGAGAGAGTTATGGCAGATCAACACTGGCGTTTGAAATTTACTGTTATCTCTCACGTATTTGATATAATGATAACTACCAAGTCCTAGATAGCCAATTCGTGTAAATGGTAAAAACTTTGATAGCTAGTGAATCTCGTTTTGGTACGCTCCAAGATACCGTAAGATATGGATTACGAAGATGATCGGGGAACAAGTCGTGCAAAGCGAAATCTCCGAAAAACCCCGCAGGACCATTGTTGAGGCATCTGGTTCCATGACATACACTCAATCCGTCATTATGGAGGACAATGGAACAGACCATCATCACATGTACTGTGGATTCTATACACACGTCAGACCTTCTGCTGCAAGCGACTAATAAACCTTAGGGACACGTTGTAGACTGCTGGGCCATTCAGTAGAATCTCTCACTCACTCGATCTCCCACGCAATCAGCACCGCCATTACAATCGAAAAGACCCAGCAGCAGTTACTCCTCTATAGGCACTGAGCAAGTGTTGTATGTGGGACAGGTTGACCGACGGGGTCATGGTGTACTTGGCCATTGCCAATAAAAGAAACAAGTGCTGGAGGATCAGTGTATGGATCACCCTATACCGGGATCCAGCGGAAGTCTGGGCCATATTATATCAGTCATACTGGTCACGTACAGTCATTGATTCCGTCCACACACTGCTAAGGTCAATGTCAGCTGGTTCCGGACACTGTCGAAAAAGATTAATACGATGACAAGGACCCTAAAGGAAACAAAAGTTCTCATTTCTGATCATCCCATCGGTACAAACTGTTGCGATATACTCATAGTCCCACGATCCTAGTGCTGTGTGAATGGGGACTGATTTCTGACATCTGACACATAAACGTCTGTAACATAGGAGGTGGACATTGATGCTTGTGCCTTACAACACTTCTGGGCGTATCGGCACTCACACTGGCTCTGGTCGTGTAACACAATATCCCCACCGCAGAAACGTCTCTTGTCCCGGTGACCTTCAGGACAGTGTGAACCATGTCTAGCTGTCTGAAAAATATACACTTCCTGTTCCCAATGATGGCGCTTTTGTACACCTGGTGTTTGGAGTGCATCAATACATTCTTGTCAAACGCACTCAGTAACATCAACTTTCCCGTGTAACAAAACGTTCTGAGGCAGGATGTCGTGCCAATAGCCAGTCTCTTACATAGCTTGTGACAGCGGTAATGGTGTTGTACGATTAAGTTCCATCCATTCAGTCACTCGATAATTAACAGTCATCAACGCCTCCTCCGCTCATTAACTCCCCCTTTAGCCACAACGGCTTCTATACACAGGATGACAAGGAGCCGGTCAAGATGGGTGTTATTCAGACTACGAACTTCCAACGTACACAGTACTAGAATAATATCAAAAGCGAAAATGATGTCCTTTACTTTGTCCTTAGCCCCCCCCTGGCGGCTCCGACAATTGGTGATTAGCCGCCGTTTGTCAGTTTTTGCACTTAGCTGTATACGCAGTGTACACTAATATGTCCATCTGCCGTTCAAAAGTAGTGACAGATTTTAATCTCCATGTATCCACTGTCAACCCGATGTCCACTAACAAGCCGCGCTGGAATAGCCACATGGTTCTCTTGCACCTTCTTGTTTTTCATCTTGCTTCCATATTCCCCCTGTAGCTCTACTAGCAAATTGCACTTACCACATATAAAACGGTTTGACAAAAGTGGAATTACGGCACTGCTTCAATCACAACATGTGTTGTTTAGAACTGACTGCTTAACTCTACCGGAAAGGTCATAAAGCGTAGTATACATTCAAAGCCATTCAGTAGATCCTACTCCCCTGCCTTAACACCGGATACGACATTGGCTGTTATGCACACTGACAAGCGTCCGTTCACACCTCAAGTGATGGAGCCACACACTTTTGCTGGGTACCAGTCATGTTTGTCTTTGAACTTGATTGTCTTCATGCAGATTCATTGAGAATCTACATTCACTCAACATCCAGCTGTAAGGACGGAATGGTACAGTATAGCAATTTTTCAATCAAGACTAAAGGCGTTGTTCTTTCTCCTGGCACATTAATACAAAGTGTCACCGTTGTCTAGATTCTGGGGATACCTGTAACTCCTAATTGAAAAACTCGGGACTGTGAACCAATGTCTCCATACCTGATAAGCTCTGAAGTTTTACCTCTCTGCGTTGGTGGCAGTGATGTTGGTGTCTGGCCCATGGAAATCACATCGTCAGAACTTGCAGTAGAGAATACGTGCCTAATCAACTCTAGTTATTCACGTATTAGATCTCACGCAAGATTGTTGGCCGTGTCCACTATCCTTCCTGCAGATCGGTACAGAATTAGACTAAGTCCAGTGTCTTGCAATAGATCTTGCTCTGATCAGATTTTTCTTTACATATACGGGAGTGTCCGCCATATCAGAAGAAATGTGATCGGATATGAATTGATGAAATGTCGAATTGTGACTCAGAGGCACAAATATCCCACGTGCAGACGCGTCACTGCCCTCGTACCTCCTGTGGCGATATCCCCACGGCCGGACAGTAAGTGATGCGCTCTGTGGAAGAGTCGTTTGAGTTTGACCCGCCTGAGAACCAGCAAGACGAGTGTAGCATGACAAAAAAGATGCCTGGTTCTGTTTGCACAAAGACCTAACCCCTCACCAGCCTTAAACGTAGGCGAATACTGCTCCTCACAGTTCGCTTCATCTACTCTACCCCCTGAATCACATTCCTCTCTAGATGAAAATGTGCTACTGCGAAACAAATTACAAATTCGCTGTAATCATATGTTCCGAACAGTGGGGACACTGTGAGCAGATCATATCCTGGTGTTCACCTTAGCAACACTGGTTCTGGTGTGCTGCAATATGAGTAATAGCATTCTTACAGCCAGACCGCACAATATAATAGTATTAATCGCGGTCAGAAACGAACGAAGTCCTTGAATATTAGCCTCTGAATATTTTTGGAATGGGAATATCTGTACGTAACTCCACACTTTTTTTTATTCCAACACTGTTGTTAGGATTACTGCCTATTGGTCAATGCTCATATATCCTTACACCAGTAATACTTTTCGAGGTCACAGTTCACCCGAGCGTACTCCAGTTCTATGTCAAATTGATGCAGAACATCGACAATGACGACCACGAAAAAGTTGTCAGAGATGTAATTTCATAGGTAACCATATATTCACACCGGATAATATACGATTCATATCTGAATGCAGTTGACGTCCACATAGCCTAGTCCGTATAGTACAGCTGAACTGCTGTGAATGTTGGGGATCTAACGTCTAATGAAACGTTACATATAACATTCATGTAAGGAAATAGTTTATGTGACTACATATCTTAATTCCTGATTTCAACGTTACGTTACACTGCCCCCGAAGCTCACTTCATTCGCCACCTATGAATTCCCTTTCGTTGGGCCCGATTCGACAATGAATGGTAGACATGGCCTCAGAAGGAGCCTCAGCTGATCTAATTTTATGAGAACCGGTTGCTTTTTGGGCACAAGCAGATTTCCATTGCAAGCCACGCTAGATAACGGACCTGAGATTTGTCCATACCTTTGACTGTAGACAGGTGTATAGGTGGCACTCATGTTGAATAGCTGGTATGAAGACATCGGACCGTAGTCCGCCCGTATGATCATATAACAATCCTATCACTCCATCTCGACATCAAACGCTTCAACTTGCAAATGATTGACCTTCTGGGGGATGTCACCCACAGCTGTGGAAGACTTTCAGCACAGATTCCGGGGCTGTGGCTCTCTTTTTCTTCATTTGGATCACTTGAAGAATGTGTGGAACTGTGTCGGTGGCACTTTGTGTGTGTTGGGTAGAAGGTGATGAAGTGTCACATCTTCTGAGTACCACCGTAATAAACGCGGACTCCGAGTGAACACTAGTGACCAACTGCAGAGTCCTTCTTCCATCTGATGTTGAACTCATGTCTGTTTCTGGCATGACAATGGGTATTGAATGGTTGCCCCAGTAGTTCACCTGAAGTCAAAATCAGTAGAGTCTACTTTAATTCATACTGCGCATAATATTGATCGCTAACAACAGGCCCGGCAGGTGCCCGCGATGATAAAACCCGGGGCGCCACACGTCCAAACAAGTGCAAACGCGGCAGGCAACACTTGAACCTTTTAAAAGGGTTCCTCGATGCCATCTGTGTAATCTTTACGTAAGTGTGCTAGAGGACAGGCTTCAGGCGATTTGTTGATATGGCACGCATTGAATAATCATCTGCATGCATTTAAAAAAAAACGGTAATTCCAGCCTACCGTGCATGGATGTCTCTTTATCCCAAGTTCAACCACATCTGCTTCTGCTGCCCTCACTGCATTGACGGTGGGTTGACAGTGACGCGGTTGATTCACTTGCACGCTAGGACATGTTGCCAGGAGATTATCTGGGACACATTGCCAGAAATGCTGAAGTCTAACATTTCGGCGCCATTGCCCGCACACGCACCTCCCCCGTCTCCCTTTCCTTTCTCTCGCATAATCCCTACACGCCTGCCACACTCATAACCCGCACAATCCCACACAATGATAGCATGAGTCGGGTGCCTTTGTAAACCTGTAAGGACACACTGGTCGCTATTAGTTCATGTTGTGAGAGTCGGTCCGGCGCGTCATAATCATAACGACGTTAAATGATCTACTGTAGAAACGGGACAAATCGACTCCGCCGAGTAACACAACAGAAAAAGCCAGTCCTTCTGTTTTTATATTCTTCCTCTGGCAAACTCATCCTTATCGTTGACTCTTTTAACGCTTTGTGCTAACTCGAAAGCAAATGCATAAACCAAACTCAGAAAAAAACAAAAACAAAAACTACGCGACCTCCTTACAAAAACGAAAGGAAAGACATGCCACACCAATAAAAATCTGAACATATCTGATTGGCTTTTTGCTCTGTCTCAATCAGATGCGACCCAAGGAACTCAGACAATGAACACTGGCGACACTATGCCCTGTGACTGACAAGAATCTGAATTGTCCGCTAGACGCTCCGGGAATAGCAAATCAAATCGGGTTCACAGTCAGATATATGAAAACATCGTCATCAGCAGAATCATGGATGGAGAGCCTATGGGACCCAGGGCTGGACAAAACTGTGCTACTTGACGCTAATGAAAACCTATCATCCGTCACAGATGGTGAAAGTCAATGCAAACTCTGGTGAGACAACCTGTGACGTGACGTAAGAAAGATCAGTGCACAGTGAGAGGTGAAGCGGATGTACTACAGTGGAAACAACTGTGGACGTGACGTATAAAAGCAATCCACACGCGTGTAGTAGAATGACTGCGTATAGTGGGACTAATGGGACATAAGAACGTGTAGATCGTGACAGTATGAAAGAAATCACACGATGAGGAAAGTGGAGTATGTGACTAGTTGATCTCGACTGTGACGCCCCGGTGGACGTCATGAACAGTTGTATCACAGTGAGAGACATGACGTAGTATGTGACGTAATGAGACAATCTGTGACGTGCGTTGAAGAAAGTAATCACAGAAGTGATAGACGATTGAAGTTGTGTGACGCTTGGTGAGTACAGGCTTTGTGGCGTGATCGTCAAAAAGAAATCACAGTTGAGCAGCAATGAATATAGGCTGAGTAGATGAGTGAAGACAACTGTGCACTGACCGTATATCTCAAGCAATTCACCAAGTGTGAATATGACGTAGTATTGACTAGGAGACAACCTGTGACGTTGCTTCCGATACGAGCAGTAATCACAGTCAGGACATGAATGTATGATGATCTGAGCGAATAAAACTTGTGACGTGACGTACGAAAGTAATGACTGTCAAGTGAGACGGAGAAGCATGTGACCCGGTTGGACAAAACTATCACGTGTATGACACGGTGCCTATGGACCGAGTCAACTCCATACAAATCGAGGCCGGTCCAAACAAAAAGCAACACGTGACGAAACGTTATATAAACTGGTAATTACTTTTAGTAGAGATAAAAGTGTTGACTGTAGCGGGTCGAGTACCGACATACACGATATAAAAGCCAAAAAAAACATTCATAACAGTTAGTGAAAGGTGTGAGTACATGACAGATAGATGACTCCAACGTGACGATGTAAACAAAAATTTTCAGAATTGAAAGTATGGTTGTCATAGACAACCGTGACGTGACGATATAAACATAAGACACTTTCAGAGCACTGGTCGTGAAGGCAAGTGTGACATAACGTTGTGAAGGCACACTAAAACTAACTGATTCATGTCGATTGTCACAAGAATCATATGACTGGTCGGAATACAGACAACTATATACGTAACGTATGAAACGGATGACCTTTCACATATGTGATGAGTATTGACTGAGTCTGAACCATGACTGTCACGTGCTACGGTGAGCTGCATATAAAACTAATGAGCGTCTCAATGTGTGATGGCAGAATACGAAAAATGGCTGACGGCAAGCGCCAAGCTACGCGCGCGCCACCGACACACACCCACACGGACACACACACCCCGCACAAGCACACACACACGCACACACCACACGCTGCACACAACACACTTACATCACTCTACCACACGCGGGGCCCCGCGCTGACAGTGCGGACCAGCGCGCGCGAGCTGCAATATATACCAGAGCTATATAATAGATATATATATTATATAGTAACATTAAGTAATACATATAGAGTATCTATAACCTACAGCCACATTTGCTGTCTGTGTCGCGTGGTAGCACCTTTGTGTTCCCGCAATGTGAACAACAACCTGGAGGTAGACAGGGATGGAACACCGTTTAAAGAGGCCTGCTGGAGAGAATCGCCCTCAACTGTCTGCAAGGTACTTTTGAAAGGTTGCCCATGTTTGAGGGCTTTCTGTAACCATTGCCGTTCTCTGATAACAATTGCTCAACCTACTCATGGAATGGAGTAGAGAAAGAGTTCCTGTCCTCAGCTAAGCCAAACCATTGTACTGCACTGTGCAATGTACCGTGGAGCCCTCGCCATGCTTAGTGCGCTTGAACTTTGAAATGAATGTCATTCATGGACCATAAACTCTGCATGCAAGTTTGCCCAGTTAGAGATCGCTTCGCTGCCTCTCTCTGGCTGAACCTGAAATTGCCTATACTGTAATCGACGGTATCGAGATGATGGGTATCACTCATTCTTCTCACTCAACATACCAGGACCGTCAATCATTCTCGCAAACACCTGGGTGAATCGAAATCCGCCAAAATATTAATGGACCGTAGAAATTTGACAGACAGGTATCGTTGAAGAAATAATCTGGGATATGAACGGTGGACTTTCACCTAGAGTTAGCTGGATGGTGATATAAGGACAGTCATTGTCTTATGTCACAACATGCATATCCATAGGGGGTTACCTTCCAAAATCACACCAGTGTTGATGTCACCGTTCCTACGACAGTTTTCAAGGTCGTCTGCGCAAGGTGTTTTGGCACCAGGCTGAGAATAGTTTATGGCAGCGTAAGAACGACAGACAGGGCAAGCACAGACTCAGAGGGAAAGTAGGCCAAAGAGAGAGATGATTTTTAAGTGATGACAATACTATATGAACTCATTATTTGTTTTGTTTTTTATTTGTATTGTCAAGGAAATAACTGAGGTATTAATGAAACTTTAGTCATATAAATTGCCAAAAATCAAAATTCCTCTTCACCCACCTTCCCACAACTATACGAACGCCATGGTGATTTAACGACTTAATAACCTTGCCGTAACATCAGCACCTGTCGCGGCATTGACTCTCCCGTTCACCCCACAGAAAGACTCTAGAGGAAATGCGTCACTGGAAAACAATGCATTACCTCTCCTTATAAAATGTACCTGAACAGGCTCGTCGTCAGTATTTATAACAGCGGTTAATTCTGCTGGGCTGATTATTGGGTGGGGTATCTTTGCTTGTTTACCTGCAGTCAAGGGGACCAACTCCCTGTGACACCTTTGTGTGGTTGATTATGTTAAAGTAGTTCATGAAACCACCTAAGCATATGTTTAAAAGAAAAGGTCTTTTCCTTCAACTGGCTGGCTTGATTTGACATCGTTTACTCTACCGTTCTTAATCCACTCACCCTTGTTTAATGAATTCACGTGGAGAGAGTCAAATCACTTGTGATACGTTAAATCTAAGTTTCATTCTACCAGCTGAGACTTCAGGTGTGAGGGTACTTCCGGCTGGAGCCCAGTGTACTCGTGGTTCCAATCAGGTTCTGTCCCATGCCACCCGGGTCCCTGTCCACAAGACGAAGGCGACGCGAGTGAGAATGCACGTCCACAACGAGAAGAAGGCGTCCCGGAGGATGAACTGGCCACACCAGCTGCTGGACAGTCACTGGACAATGGTCTGAAGTCTTCAAAGACAGTGAATGCTTTGGCCCTTAATGATGAAAATAACCGTGGGGGACTCGGCTGGAGAGAGGCCAAACTGATGCTTTGGTTTATCTGTAAAGTTTTGCCTATTTTCATTTTGTATCCAAAGTAAAGTTTTGTGCATGAAAACTCACTTCGCTTGTGTCAGTGTGTAAACAAAGCCGGCATGATCTCACGCCTGTCATTCACTCTGGAGTACCAGCACTCTTAGGTGCAAAGGCCCAGGGATAATCACACTGAGCCATTCACCAGTATTTCTGACGATCCAGATGGGATAAAAGTACACATTGTTTATGTACTAGTATGTAAAAGTTGCTCCTTCCACCACTAAAAAAAAAACAGTGTGGAAGACTACCCACACATACCAAAAAACAAAAACAATGTTAGGTAGGTACTCAAGTCTGAGCAGCGCAGTGGGCTAATGTGTAGGTCAGACATCTGCTAAGTCATAGCCAAGAGACCCTCTTCTTTCGTTCTCTCATCTTATTTGTTAATTCATTTATCCATCAGCTTAAAATCGTGTGTAGTATGGTCTCAAAACTTAGCGGATGTGGTGTAGCGCATATGGCCTAGTCCGCATGCAGTGACGCCTCCTTGATGAAACTGAAACTGTGGGAAGCAAGTTTTAAGTTCGTTCTGTTGCTTTTGAATGGGGTCTCTCCCCGAGCCCTGCCCCTAGAGGGTCATACCTTCCAGCCCTACTCGTCACAACCGTCCAGCCCCTTGAGGACCATGGCTTCCAGCCCTACTCGTCACAACCGTCCTACCCTTGAGGACCATGGCTTCCAGCCCTACTCGTCACAACCGTCCAGCCCCTTGAGGACCATGCCTTCCAGCCCTACTCGTCACAACCGTCCAGCCCCTTGAGGACCATACCTTCCAGCCCAACTCGTCACAACCGTCCAGCCCCTTGAGGACCATGGCTTCCAGCCATACTCGTCACTCGTCACAACCGTCCTACCCTTGAGGAACATACTTCCCAGCTCTACACGTCACAACCGCCACTGACCTAGCATTCAACGCTGTGTCACCAAAGATGGTCGAAGCTGTGAAAAGTCCCTGTCATAGAGTGGAATGATGAGGGGTGCTAGCAAGTGGACCTGTCAAATCTGTCTCATGGATGTAAGAAGGCGTGCAGGTTATTTGTGTGATCTGTCAGTTTCTTTCTTTCTTTCACTCACTCACACACCACCCTACGATATAACAGCATGAACAGGAATTTAGTGTTTAATAAACAATGAATGCTTTGGACCTTTAGAGATTGGCACTTTAGCACATGAACAACATCCATATATGAACTATTTTGTTTCTGTCCACATGTTTCACATTAGACAAAAGAGTTCATTATACTATTCTTGACACAAAACCACAACAACAGGATTTCTAACATTTTTTCAAAGAAAATTAATGACGAGTCCTTCTGAATACGAATTAAATCCCATCGAAATTCTACTCACTGGTCAGGTGTGTTGCTGTCCAAACTGGAGTAGACTCGCACACACACACACACACACACACACACACTCCTTGTGGTGATGATCATCAATGACTACATGGTGAACTGAACTCAACTGCTGATGCGTTGATGGCAGTCCACACGGAAACACACTCTCTGAGCACGATCCAAAACAACTGATCCCACTTCTGCGACTAGGCACAGGGGAGCAAGGTCCATAGCGAAGAGCACGGTCAGCCGTGGGAGGAAGACACCAGGAAAGACACCGGCTGCTCTGAAGGTAGACAGGCCTATTGGCTGTTGAAAAGGAAGGCACTGGGGGAGTAGAGGCGAATCCTGGCCTCAGAGATGACTGCGATGTCACAGCAGGGAGAAGAGGCCTGGAGGTCTGGAACTGAAAGTCTTGTCAGCTGTCCATATCTGTTCAGCATAGTGCCAGCTTACAATCTTTCTGTCTCTCACTTTAGTCTGTCTGTTCAGTTGTAAGACTTTAGCTCTACACCTGCACGGTCAGGGCCCAGTCTCTAAATGCTTGCTTCTGTTCCCGCCTCTGCTTCCAGTGCCAGCAGTGGGCTGTCTTTCCACCAACCAGACCACCACCGATGGTGAACCTCAGCGGACAGTGCTGGACACACGTGACGGTGGCAGACAGAGTGAACCAATCATAGAAACCCATGCCAATGATAGGGTGTTATTTAAAACACAGAAAGAGATTATTAACAATTACAGAGCTTGAGCAGTTTCTGCCAGGTAGACCTCACACTTAATCTGACACTGCCAGTCCATGACTCCTTTTCATTTTGCAGACTCCAGCAGCTGAAGAATATGGAAAAGTCAGAAGGCGGTAGATGTGGCCAAAAAAACTTCGTGATGAGGTTAATAGTGGAACACATACACACAAATGGCGGAACTGAGTTGTAGTCAACAGCAACAAGGAAAGCAAAGAGGGACATGCTGACATAGAAGATGAAGAAAAAGGAGATCATGTGAAGAGAATCTACAAAGCTGTCCCTCATGGCTCTTAGGGGCAATGGACTGCGTGTGAAAACGGACTCCTGAGAAGTTTCAGCTAGAACGAAACATGGCAAAACCTCCTTTCAGGATCACCTTCATCCTGAGGTCCGGACACGAATTCCAAGGCTGGTGAAATGGGACATATCAGATGACCTCTGTGTCCGCTCTGTCGGGTCCAACACACAGGGCAAACACCTCCGCTGTTCATGCAAAAGCAGCACTGGCCCAGGGGAGGTGCCCATGAAGACAACCGGGTGTTTTCAGACACCATACATGCCATCAGCATTGCCAGAGGAAACTCTTCGCTCCCAGAAGCTCCGGCCATGACCTTCCACACAGCGAGCAGAAATCATTATCTTGAACAACTGTGACGTCAAGGCATGGAGTCAGGGTTGTGGCATGGAAGAGGTGATTGGGAATGCTTACCAGCCTTCCAGAAAAGAGGAAGAACAAAGGAAGACCATCAGGAAGAGTGGTAGGATTACAGAAACACCGCTGCGTTCAGATCATCAAAGCAAATGATTTCTGGTTGACATCACTAGGCCATATGAAAGCAGAACTGAAGGTGACCACATCTACAAGACTGAGAAGCGTGCTAGTCTAGCCAGCACCTTGAGGAAATCCGGCGTCTAAGCCAGTCTTTATGCATTGGGGGATGGGGCAAAGGGTTGTAGGCTCGTCAGACTAGGATCTCATGAAACTGTCCTCGATTCCTGGTAAGAAGAAGACCAGAATTCTAGAAGCAATAGAAAAGGCAGGTGAAACGATGGTCTAGCTGACAATATAGTGAAGGTCATGAGGCTTCAACGTGTGACTGAGAACAGGGTGATGGTCTAGCTGACACTATAGTGAAGTTCCTGAGGCTTCAACTTCTGTACTGAGAACAGGTGTCTGGTGGCAGCGTGGACGAGACATCTGTCCAAAAGGCCACGCCTTGAAACGCCCACCCAGCCAGGAGGTGACGACTTGAATCCTAGCGGCACCAAACATAGCTGATAGCTGAAAGACTTCTTGGAGCATGACTTAATGTTGCCCAGACCTCGTATAGTGTAAGCAGTTCAGAGCCAAAGCACTTGCCCGATGGGAAAGGGTGGATGGGGGCAGCAGATTCTACTTTGAAGACTTGGTATCACGCTCTCGTTCCTACTATATTTCGCTCCTTGCCTATTTGTCCAGTCTGATTGTGAGCATCTGAGCTGTGTCTTCACGTTTCGTGTCAATGAGTTTATTATCTTTATTTGACTGAATATGAAAACAATCATGCAGATTTTTTCTAATGACCCGCATATTCAGCGTCGTGTTACCAAACCATTCTGTTGATCCCGCACACTCATCTGACAGATTCTGTATCTTACAAAAAGCTTTTAGACTACTTATGTAGTGTGTAGAGGTGGAAGGTAGGGAGAGGGGGTGGTCTCCTAGCTTTCTGTCCTTTCTGTCTCTACACTCAAACCTCAACAGACAGCAAAACATCGGTAAGAAGCTGGTGGTTTATGGTTGTGCTGAGGTGGGTGTTGAAGTGGAGTCCTTGATAGGAGTTGCTGGCTGACCCTTGCCTGGAAATCCCTGGACCCCTGGAAAAGCAATGCTCGACCTGATCTCTGCCTGGATATCCCTGGACCCCTGGAAAAGCAATGCAGGACCTGATCCTCGTCTGGATATCCCTGTACTCCAGGGAAAAGGCAATGCCGGACCTTATCCTTGTCTAAATATCCCTTTACTCCTGGAAAGGCAATGCTGCACCTGATCTTTGTCTGGATATCCCTGGACTCCTGGAAAGGCAATGCTGGACTTGATCCTTGTCTGGATATCCCTGGACTCCTGGAAAAGCAGTGCTGGACTTCATTCTTGCCTGGATATCCCTGTACTCATTAAAAGGCAATGCTGGACCTGATCCTTGCCTGGATATCCCTGTACTCCAGGAAAGGCAATGCTGGACCTGATCCTTGTCTAGATATCCCTGGACTCCTGGAAAGGCAATTATGGACCTGATCCTTGTCTGGATATCCATGGATTCCTCGAAAGACAATGCTGGACCTGATGGTTGCGTATATATTCCAGGATTCCTGCAAATGCAATGCTGGATATGATCTTTGCCTATATATCCCTGCACTCTTGGAAGGACAATGCTGGATTTGTTTGGAAAAGAAAAGGGTAGTTCATCTATTAGTTTCTTTATTTCTTTTAAGGTGAAAGTTTATCTATTAGTTTCTGTCTTTCCTTTGGGTGAAGGACAGATTATCTCTTAGTCTCTTTTCTTTTTCAGCAGGTTAGAAGGAAGAGGCAGACAGAGTTTCGTTTTTTTTTGTTTGTTTGGTTTTTGTTTTTGTTTTTTTGTTTGTTTGTTTGTTTGTTTTTTGTTTTTTTATTTATTATTTATTTTATTATATATTTTTATTTATTTATTTATTTATTTATTTATTATTTATTTTATTTTATTTATTTATTTATTTATTTTTTTTTTTTTTTTGGGGGGGGGGGGGGGGGGTTGTTGAAATATGCAGGGGCTTGATTTTCTGTGTGTTGGTGTGTGAAAGTGATTGAATGAAACTTTTGGTTCAATATTCTTGTGTGAACGTCTTTTCTACTGTTGGTGTAAAGCTGGTGCGAGGGACCCTTTCCCAGCCAAAACTTTCACAGCTAAATACATTTGGCGGCGGTAAAACAGCTACACATACATTTAGCAGTAAAGTCTGGCATATATCGACAATGGTCCATGTCAGCCCCTAATTCACTGATTCTGGCTGTCTGTGTGCTCCATATCAGCCCCTGTCTGTGTGCTCCGTGTCGGCCTGTATGATGCTCCGTGTCGGCCTGTCTGTGTGCTCCATGTCAGCCCCTGTCTGTGTGCTCCATGTCAGCCCCCCGTCTGTGTGCTCCATGTCAGCCCCTGTCTGTGTGCTCCGTGTCAGCCCTGTCTGTGTGCTCCATGTCAGCCCCTGTCTGTGTGCTCCATGTCAGCCCCTGTCTGTGTGCTCCATGTCAGCCCCTGTCTGTGTGCTCCATGTCAGCCCCTGTCTGTGTGCTCCATGTCAGCCCCTGTCTGTGTGCTCCGTGTCAGCCCCTGTCTGTGCGCTCCATGTCAGCCCCTGTCTGTGCGCTCTGTCCATGTCAGTCCCCTGTCTGTGCCCCTGTCTGTGTGTGCTCCATGTCAGCCCCTGTCTGTGTGCTCCGTATCAGCCCCTGTCTGTGTGTGCTCCATGTCAGCCCTGTCTGTGTGCTCCATGTCAGCCATGGACCCTGTCTGTGTGCTCCATGTCAGCCCCTGTCTGTGTGCTCCATGTCAGCCCCTGTCTGTGTGCTCCATGTCAGCCCCTGTCTGTGTGCTCCGTGTCGGCCTGTCTGTGTGCTCCATGTCAGCCCCTGTCTGTGTGCTCCATGTCAGCCCCTGTCTGTGTGCTCCGTGTGTCGCCCTTATGATGCTGTTCCTGTCGGCCTGTCTGTGTGCTCCATGTCAGCCCCTGTCTGTGTGCTCCATGTCAGCCCCTGTCTGTGTGCTCCATGTCAGCCCCTGTCTGTGTGCTCCGTGTCGGCCTGTATGATGCTCCATGTGTCGGCCTGTCTGTGTGCTCCATGTCAGCCCCTGTCTGTGTGCTCCATGTCAGCCCCTGTCTGTGTGCTCCGTGTCAGCCCCTGTCTGTGTGCTCCGTGTCAGCCCCTGTCTGTGTGCTCCATGTCAGCCCCTGTCTGTGTGCTCCATGTCAGCCCCTGTCTGTGTGCTCCATGTCAGCCCCTGTCTGTGTGCTCCATGTCAGCCCCTGTCTGTGTGCTCCGTGTCAGCCCCCGTCTGTGTGCTGCTCCATGTCAGCCCCTGTCTGTGTGCTCCATGTCAGCCCCTGTCTGTGCTCTCATGTCAGCCCCTGTCTGTGTGCTCCATGTCAGCCCCTGTCTGTGTGCTCCATGTCAGCCCTGTCTGTGCTCCGTGTCGGCCTGTATGTGTGCTCCGTGTCGGCCTGTCTGTGTGCTCCATGTCAGCCCCTGTCTGTGCGCTCCATGTCAGCCCCTGTCTGTGTGTGCTCCCATGTCAGCCCCTGTCTGTGTGCTCCATGTCAGCCCCTGTCTGTGTGCTCCATGTGTCGCCCCTGCCTCTGTGTGCTCCATGTCAGCCCCTGTCTGTGTGCTCCGTGTCAGCCCCTGTCTGTGTGCTCCAACGTGTCAGCCCCTGTCTGTGTGCTCCGTGTCAGCCCCTGTCTGTGTGCTCCGTGTCGGCCTGTATGTGTGCTCCATGTCAGCCCCTGTCTGTGTGCTCCATGTCAGCCCCTGTTGGTGTGCTCCATGTCAGCCCCTGTCTGTGTGCTCCATGTCAGCCCCCTGTGTCTGTGTGCTCCATGTCAGCCCCTGTCTGTGTGCTCCATGTCAGCCCCTGTCTGTGTGCTCCATGTCAGCTCCTGTCTGTGTGCTCCATGTCAGCCCCTGTCTGCGTGTGCTCCATGTCGGCCTGTATGTGTGCTCCCATGTCAGCCCCTGTCTGTGTGCTCCATGTCAGCCCCCTGTATGTGTGCTCCGTGTCGGCCCCTGTCTGTGTGCTCCATGTCAGCCTGTCTGTGTGCTCCGTGTCAGCCCCTGTCTGTGTGCTGCCATGTCGGCCTTATGTGTGCTCCATGTCACCCCTGTATGTGTGCTCCGTGTCGGCCCCATGTATGTGTGCTCCATGTCAGCCTGTCTGGTGCTCATGATCCGTGTCAGCCTCTGTCTGTGCTCCGTTCGTGTCTCTGGCCTGTAGCCTCTGTGCGCTCCGTGTCGGTCTGTATGTGCGCTCCCTGTCGGCTGTATGTGCGCTCCGTATTGGCCTGTATGTGTGCTCCTCCATACAGCTTGGCTGTGTACTCAGTGTCAGCTCAAAGTCGATTGTAAAATGACGACAGTGTGCTGATTACGGGGCACACAGCTTTCCTCTAATGACGTCTCATGTTGACCACTAAATGTCTGTCACACTTCCAAGAATGCTAGGCTTTGCAAAATGATGTAAGTATGAAAAAGACAGCAAACAGAAATTAAATGGCATATATATTGTTTGTCTTTCTTATTGGCTGTTTCATCTGTCATGCACTCAAAAACCTTATTCCACCCACCACATAGCCAGTCCAACCCAGGACATTGTCCTGTCACGTGACTCCCTCTCCACTCATTCCAACCACACACATCCCCAGTCCAACCCAGGTTCCCTGCCCCGTCACGTGACTCTCTGTCCACTCATTCCAACCACCACATAGCCAGTCCACCCGGGTTGGTCCTGTCACAATTCCAGCGCTACAATCCACCGGGAGCAATGAATTTCAGGTCGTCGTGATGTTTGCCATGTCGATACACAATGTGTTAATTGAATGTGTGTACAACTGACATACATGATTAAGAAAACCGATACTATAACTTAGTACGGATTTCTGATGAGACCACCAAAAATGCTTTCCTATTTTCTCCATAGATAATCAAAAATGCACGACATCTGTTTTCAAGTTAGAGGTCTAGAATTGTGGACATTATTAGTAATCCATTATATGAAAGCAAAACGGTTCTATATACAAGGCGTCTTCATAGAGGGTTAAGCCTTTCTCTAGGCCTAGGGGTCATATATCCTCTTCTGGAGAAGGCGGGGGGGGGGGGGGGGGGGGGGGGTCACTTTCCTTAAGTCAGGAAACTGTTACGGTGTAAAGAAGTCTTCCGTCTTCGAGTTTAAACAAAAAGGCTGACTTGAAATAGAAACTCTTGGGGAAAAAGTGAACCTAAAGTCGTGTCCAGAAATAATCAATTAGTTTTTTGTTTTTACGTAAAAAGTTACCCACTTCACGATCGCTGCCTGGATATCCCTGGACCCCTGAAAAGCCATGCGTTATGTAATTTTTACCGTTGACGCACAAATTACGTGACGTCACAAATACTCCCCCTCCTCAAAACAGACAAAAACCAACAAATAAAAAAAAATAAACAACAAAACCCCAATGATCGAATAACTTCTTTAAGAAGAAAGTAAAAAAACTATCAGAATGCAAAAACACTCAGAAATCACACATCAAGACAGCATTAGTAAGCTACAGTGCACACTAAGGGAAAACACTCTCTACGCCAATGCAAACTGATTTTCACATGAACGGCAGAGAGAAGATCACTGCGAAAACATTCGCTGCAACCAGGAAACTGGCTGGACTTCAACAAACGAGAACTCCTGCAACGACAACGCCCATCACATAATTCTGAGTTCTTGAAGTTTGACGTTCGCAGGTACGTCAAGGGACGATGATACCGTCTGCAGGATAAACCTGGACTCTCCAAGCAGGGCCTAACAAATTTCTGAACTGCCCAGACAATGGTTCACACATTCCCGTTCAATAGTACTGTGCGCCTTCTCACGATGCAGCAACTTTCGACTAGCGAACACGACTGGGTGAAAGAACATCACTCACCACCTCTCCTGAAGCAGTACAACACCCCAACCAGTATAACTGCAGCATCAGTCCTGAGGAACCAAACGAAGTACCCAACACATAGGTAACAGCAACACAGGTGCAGAGGACAAGATTCCCGAATCTTCCCTCAAAGCTTCAGCACACTCAGGAGTCAGGAGTCCAAGAAACAGACCTTCCAGCACGATCAGCATCTTTGATCAAATACGACAGTGGAGCACTCAAAGTAGCAGACCCAGGAACATATCTCCTGAGCACCCCCAACAAAGCCCTGACCTTCCTGCCTGGTAGTACGAGTGGATATCTTCAAAACTTATCAACCGACTTCCCTTTAGGACGCATTGTGCCAGCTTCAGCAACATGACCAAAAAAGCTCAAGTGAACGAAAGCCTGCCTCGATATTCGAGGAACGAGCTGTGAGACTGAAAGACCTCAGACAAGAAAGCACCCCATTCACATGTCTAAGATGAGCATCCCATGACACTTTGTGCGCAAGAAAGAATATCATCAAAGAAGTTGATAGCAGAAAAACGGATCTAATGCCAGCATGCACATCATACGTGCAAACTCTGCAGATGCCAGACACAAGTCCAAAGGGCATCCTGACAACCTGGAATAGACTCATGGTGTGTTGGTTAAAAGCCATTTTCGGGGACGACCTCGGACTTACCACACAATTTGGCAGTATCCTTTTGCAAGATCCATTTTTATTATGAAAAACTGAGCATCAGCTAACCTTGACAAAAAGATTCTCAAACGTCAGGAATAGGTTCAGCATCAAAGACGGTAATCTTATTCAAAGACCTGAATTCAATGCAAAAACGACACGTACCATCGTCTTCCCGATCAACACAACTGGATATGCATACGGACTGTTCGATGGCTCGCAATGATACCAAGATCCAACATGATACCCAATCTCTCTTTCACACATCCTCTTCTGCAGAAAAAGGGGTTATCATAACACTTCTTTACAAACAGGGACATCGTTGGTCGTAAAGAGGAATCTCTAAGAGTACATCACCTGAGAAAGAACCTGGTTTAGGAATCAAAAATTTCCTGAAAAAAAATCATCAAAGACTGCACACATCTGTCTAGAACTGCTGTCAGACAAAGCACAATCAAACTGTACGGTATACGAACATCTTCATCTGGCATAGTAAGACCCCGTCGGAACAGTTATAGTGAGAATGGGTAAAGCATCATGACAATCCTGGGCGACAGCAACTGTACAAACCACTTCACGAACAACAGACTCTGGAGAGGGATCCTATGTGTAACCACAGAAAGACCAACTCCTGGAGAACACTCAGAAGAACCTTGTTCTTGCTCACAAGCCAAAGGTGCTCTCTCTGATCAAGGCACTGAATTACCCCGTGAAAGAATAACTGTAGGTACAACCACATCAGAAGTAGACGCAACAGCGCGACAAATTACATGATGAGCATTCGCATGTAGAAAACTAACCGCTTTGCGAACGCCATAAATGTTAGTACCAGTATCACGCAGAAGAAGAAGAAGAACATGACCAAGAACAAGAGCAAACACAAGAAACAATAAAAACAAGAACAAGAAGAAAATAAAGAAGAAAAGAAAAAAAAAGAAACTGCAAAGTATTTACTGAAAGCAACTTTCTGCTAATGGATCTGTCATAGTGTCTAGGCCGTGTGTGCCTACTGCCAAGCCTGTCAATACTTGTCTTCAGTTTAGAGAGGAAGGAAATCTTTGTTTTGTGTTTTGGGTCAACTGAAATACAGCTGGACAGCAGACTGGACCGACCGCCATCTAGTACTGAAGTCTTTCAGCCGGAGAGAGATCACTGAATTCCCTCCATCCGGGTGATCATCACAATGTTTGCAGGTAAACGCTGATACCTCCCACTGACACTCCAACTAACAGCCAAGACGATAAATGCCAAAACTTCGGTGACAAAACAATTGTGAGGGGGCCGATTGGTTCTGTTGTGCGGAAAAGTAAACCCGTTTCCCTCTGTCCTCTGTTGGAATGAACCCACACAAAGCCAGAAACAACCTTTCTATGTACTGTAGGAAAGCACCACACAGACCCAGAAAACAACCTTTCTATGTATACTGTTGTAATGTACCCCATGCAGACCCAGAAAAACCTCTCTATGTCTACTGTTGGAATATACCCACACAAATGCAGAAACATAACCTACTATGGCCTATCGTGACTGGCCTCAGCTGCGAAGGGGTACAGCCATCGACGAACACAGGTACAGACGGGAACACGTCTTAACTGTCTCTTCAGACAGGATGTGTGACTTTCTTTTTTCATGGACGCCTCTGCCTTCGCTAGGCATACCTTATAATCTTATTCTTCTCATAGCGTAGCCTCGATGTTTTAGTTGGTAAGATCCTTCAGTCTGTCGCCAGATTGAATCTCTCGCAGTCTTTCTCGACGTGTCTTGAAGTGTGCTTCCAAAGCTGCGGTGCTGCGCGGTTATGTGTCTTCCTGTCGGTGTTGAAGCCGTACAGAATCAGGGGTCTGACAGTGTTGGCAGATGGTGTTCCTGGGGTTGAGATCCCAGTCTGCCACACCGGGCACATTCGTCATGTTCGTGGGCAATCTTAACTTCGGCGAGGTGGGCCATCATCAGAGGCCACTCGGCGTGGGCAGGGTCCCAGTCTAAACAGATCTCTGGGCATGACAATATCTTTTGTTGTTGTCGAAAGTTCTTTGTGTAAAGAATATCCCCTGGAAGGGTTGTGGCTCTGGCGATAGAGTCGCTTGCGCTGTGTTGTCGCCCAGCGCTCCGCGCGGGAACATGTCAAGACATCGTAGCTTCGGCAAACCGCTCTCTGCCCCTGCACTGCTAGCCCTTCTCATACCACGTCCGAGCACTCCAAAATATTGCCAATCACCAACGTGTGCAAAGACATTAGCCTTTCCTCAGGACCCTTCCCTGCGGCTCCGGAGAGTCCGTAGCGTGGGCCTCGTCATTGGGTGGCCACTCGCAAACCTGAGTTGGGTGGCTGTTGCGATTGGTCAGGTAGACGGCGCACCTCCGTATCTGTTGGGTTGACAGCATTGTTCGTTGATGGATGCTCTGCGGCACGTGGGGGTCTGCAGAGCAATCTAGACAGTAATGTCTACTAACCACACACCACAACAACGACACAACAACGACCAATAATCAGGAATAAGAAAGAGACTGAATCGATGACCACACGCACAAAAAAAAACGACGCGAAATAAACAATACAAAGGCGAGGAACAACTCACACGTACAACCAACCGGACAAACAACCACCGCACCAACAGTTCCCAAATTTCCGTTCATCCAAGGTTGTCCAACTGACGTAGCATACTAGTCGCATTATACCTGACATCATCAGCCTAAGCTTCGAGCCTATACCCAGCATGATTTAGCTGATGGATAAATGAATTAATGACAGGAAAGGGAGAAATGTAAGAACGAAGACACCCGCATGGTTAACCCATATGCATTTTACCTACGCGCGCTGCTGCCCCACGGCACTAGACAACCTTAGGGGTCCTTACACGTCCCCCTAACGCCGTGTCGGGTGTCGCATCAATCAAGCAATTCCTTTTTACAACAATCCCTTCGCTCGCCTCCGGTCCGGGTCTCCCGTTCGCTTCCTTCCTTCCCTCCCGCCTCCCTCCTCCTCCCGCATCATTAATTTTTTCCGGTCCATCGCACATTGCTCGATTCAAAATGCTTACGATCCACGTCGTATTATAGTCACGCATCATACAGACAAAGGACAAATCACAAATATATGCCGTTCGCAACAGCGCGGCACACTCTGCTCCAGACACTGAGCTGGAGTAATATAGTGCTGTACACAAGTCAGTGCTGATAAACAGTTCCTCTGTAAACAAGTTCAGTCCGGGGAGGCAAGTCCGTGCTTGTAACAAGGCTTAGGGCCTAACAATTCTGTTTTAAACAGGTCGGGCTTACCAAGGTCATTAACTTACTCCTGTAAGCCAAGCATACACCTGCTGTAATAACAAGGGTCAGGGGGTAACAAGCGTCATGGTTAGTAAACCAAAGGTCAGTGCGGTCCACAGTCAGTGGCTGTACCAAGGCTCATCCTGTAAGCAAGGTCAGTGCTGTAATACAAGGCAGGGTTTAAACAAGGGTCCGCGCTGGTATACAAAACAAGCGGTCATTGCTGCAACCAAGGTCCGTGCTGTAAACGAGGTCATGCCATCATGAAAAATGGAAAGGCGACCTAGGTGTGATCGTGTGTCACTAGATGACAGCACGTCTATACACCAACCACACAGAAG
>JADBJO010025126.1:0-2500 GCA_016801955.1 Conus betulinus
ACAGGAAGTTCCCCAAGGGGTTGAGCACTTTCAGATTTTTATTAGGCGTTTTAGCAGTATTTTCAACATTAGTCCGTCAGAGCTATTGCCAATCAATATGATAATAACATCGGTGTCCATGATGCGAACAAAGCAAGTCTTTGATTCTTGCTGTAATGCATCTTGCACATGGAAGAGTATTCTGGTATCGGCCTCTTCCTGTTGCAGGCAGGTATGACGTGGTCGCTTCCTCTGATGGCAACATTTTCTCCTTGTATCACCAGCACTGTTTTGCCAGGTGGAAATTCACTGCTTTCAATCTTCTTGGACAGAAATTCAAAGAATTCCTCCTTTTTTTTTCTGCATCACACTGGAAGTCCTGCCACTGTCATGGGATTTTTGTACTTGCCGGACACCTTTCTTCTCATGCTTTTTCCTCTCTTTTCTCTGGCAGAACCTTTGATGCTGTTTTTTTGAGATACCTGTCCCAAACAATGTCAACCCTGTCTGCAGTCTGAAGCTAGTGCCGCACACGAGGCAAGAACTCGTTGGCAGCGTAGTCCTCAAATGTAGGTAGAAGGTGCACCACAGCTGCGTCGTCAAGCACCTTCACATCAAAAGTATCGGGTAGATCTTCCTCACATGTTTTCTCTCCAAAGATGAGAGTAGCTCAGGAGAAGCGTCAAGGACTACCATTTCTGGATGTTGTTCATCCTCATGGAGTTGCTCCAAGGCTCCTGCCAGTCAGTTGTGTCATATGGCTGAACATCGTCCAGTAAGTATGGAGCAGATGACTTCACTGTCTTACATGTAAGTAGATTAGACTTTTTTTCCGAGACGAAGTTTTCCTCTGTCAGACAAAGAAGGAGGGAACGGGTGGTTTTTCATGGCTGAAAAAGGAAGCCATGTCAGACTCTCTGTGTTGTGCCACGAGAAAGAAAGGTGTCTGGAGAAAAGGCTGACATCAGTCTTCAAATTTGTAATCGTGTCTACCTGTGTTTTGCTTTTGTCTTTAGGAGTTGGACACTCGTACAGACGCAAGAGAGTTCTTGATGGGATCATGAGCGGATCTTTCACAGCTGAGTTGCAGTAGGCGTTGTACTGGTGTTCGCCAAGATCCTCAATGGTGCGGATGTATGTATGACAGAATCATTGAGGACATCAGAGTCTAATGTCAGTAATTCTTCACTGTCAGTCAAAAAAGGATTGCCCTTTTCTTTGAACACTCTTGTAAGGCTGAGAGTTTCTTGTTTGAAACACTCATGAGTTGACATACCTCCACGATGAGAGTGTTTTGCACAGTTTACTCTTGAACAGTCTTCAAACTCAGTCAGCATGCGTGCCTGTTTCTGGACCTGCCAGTACCCATTTTCGGAGAGCCGATGGGTTTTCTGTTAGCCCTACTGCTCCACCAGAACCTTTCGCCAAGTCATTATTGTTCATGAGCCTGGTCTAATGCCATACTTGAGAACTTGTTTGCCGTTTTTTGAGACAACCTAATGACCATGCTCAACAAATTCTTCCAAGGTAGAAGGCGGCAGATTTTTTCCGTGTGAACAGGAACCCAGCGGTATAATTCGGATGGTCCAGGGCAAAGAACAATAAGTCCAGAGCTTTCAGGGAACCCACATACAATGCAAAGCCAGCCTCACGATGTGCTCTGACAGACAGAAGAACAGGAGTTCAAGTCTGAGTGTGGTGTCCCCAATACTGAAATGCGGGGCTCTTTCTCACCATTCCTTGTAGCCACGCTTCTTCTGACTCTTCTTCTGCTTCCGGCTGCAAGGTGAAAAATGCTTCTTTTGGGAGTTTTCTCAAAACGACAGCGTTTACTTGATGGGCACGGGTTGTTCTGGTTACGTGAGAACAGCTCAGAAACGACTCTGCTGTGCCTGATGAAGCAAATCCCTGCCTGTGTCAGTGCACTGGTCCACCAAGAGCAATCTAGGTCATCGCCGACAGTCTTCCACAGAGCCATTTCAATAGGCAAGCTCCCAAACATGACTACAATCTTGTCCTCACCATGTGTCTCCGGCCATTTCCATTGGACGTACCTTCGCAAGAGCAAACAGTGGAGCATCCATTGCAATCACCGGGATTTGTCCATTGTTGAGAAAAATCTGTCGAACGACGCACAATGTCCATGCCGTGTTTGACCATTGCAGCTGTAGCTGCCTTTTCATAGAAGAAAGGCATCAATTGGGACAGAGCAGGAGCTTTCTCCTTGAAAGATGACTCATCTTGCGGAGATGCATGATAAGCTGACCAAGCCACGCAGTCCCCCCTTCTCCAGCTTGTCTTTCTCAAAGACAGGACTACAACCAATAATTTGTCCGCGGTTGCCACGCTTTGTGAATTAAATCGTCAGTTTCTCGGAAATTGTTGCTGTGCTACCTTGGAACATATTAAAAACTGCAAGCATAAAGCATGTAGACCACCTAGATAAAATATGATACTTTTGTCCACTGTCCCCGTCTCATCAAATAATGGCCTTACAGCCCTCACTAGTACTAAATCGGAA
>JADBJO010025126.1:5000-24185 GCA_016801955.1 Conus betulinus
AGCTTTTAAGGTTCACCTGGTTCCGGAGATGGGGGGGGGGGGGCTACAGCTGGGTGGCACGGTTCCAGTTAGAGAAAGAGAGATGGGGGGGGGGGGGGGGGGGGGGAGGAGGAATGGAGGGAGAGAAAGTGAGGGAGGGAGTGACTGAAAGGGAGAGGAGGGAGAGAGGTAGGTAGACAGAATGAGAGAGAGGAGGGGAAGAGAGGAGAGAGAGAGTAGGAGAGATTGAGGGAGAGAGGAGGGAGGGGAGAGAGAGGAGGGGAGAGAGTGAGAGAGAGAGAGAGAGAGAAAGAGGGGAAGAGGGGAAGAGAGGAGAGAAAGAGAGGGAGGGAGAGGAGAGAACGAGAGAGAGAGAAGAGGAGAGAGAGAGAGAGAGGAGGAGAGAGGAGAGAGAGAGAGGAGCGAGGGAGAGAGAGAGGGAGAGGAGAGAGAGAGAGAGAGAGAGAGAGAGGGGGGGGGGGGAGAGGGAGAGAGAGAGAGACAGAGATTCAGATTTTAGATTCACATACAGATTTTGTTTTTCAAAAATGCCCTTTGCTGCTTTGAAAGGGGGACTTAAACAGTCTTATGTAAAAACGGAAGAAACCATTCACTTTTAAGATACAATATCAAGTGGAAAAGACATCAATGTTTCGAAGAAAAGCAAGGAAGTCTGGGATCTGGCAAAGACAGCTGCTTCTTCACGCCAAGAGAGAGAGAGAGAGAGAGAGAGAGAGAGAGTATGTAATCCATTAAAGTCATGTTGGATTCATGCATGAATGAAGTATGACCATCCACCGTGACAATCTCTGACACTCTGTTTCTGTCTTTGTGCCTGCCTACGTATCCCTTTGTCTCTCTCTCTCTCTCTCTCTCCGTCTCTCTCTAAGAAGCCGGTACACCGATTCCGGGGGTGAGTGGTTTGCTGTGTTAAGGTGAAGACGTGTTGTGTGACCTCTGGACTCTGTGTTTTCTAGTGGATTAAGTTTAGATAATACTCTAATGATTGCCACAGTCACTGCTTAATCACTATGCCATCGACTGCGTTACAAATCAGGTCGGTTTGTGACCGTTTCTTACCTATTTACATCGGTTTCATGTTGTTGAAACGAGCCTAGATAAGATTGTCCTCGAGAGTCGCCATCTTTTACGCTGTACCGCTGGGGAGACGGTGTTACCTTTGGCTTGCTGCTCTCCTACCTGTTTTGGGGGCAGCCTTTTACTTCCATGTGGTGACATCGAAAGCAACCCAGGACCCGTCTCTACTGAGAGCAAAGGGAGACAGTTACGGTTGGGTAGTTCACCTTTCCTTTCGGACTCGGAGCCGACCAACAGTGACATTATGGCGACCTTGAATACCTTGAAGATTGTCAGTGAACAAATGAACGCCAAACTAGAAAAAGTGAAGCAGGAAGTTCAAGATCTACGAGCAGGTTATGCGTCCCTTCAACGTGAGCATAAGAGCCTAAAGGAGGAGATCACCGATCTTCAAGCTAAAAAGCTAGACTTTCAATGATGTCGAAGATGGCTGATTATGAAAACAGACATGATGACCTAAAAACACATTCTAAACGTAATAACTTACTTTTCTATGGTCTGCTCAGAAGCGAAAATGAGACAAGTGCTGATTGTGAGGGTGTGCTCCGCGATCTCCTGATGGACAGATTAGGACTGACGGATGACTTTAAATTTGACAGAGTCCATCGTCTGAATGGCAAAGCGGATTCTCCTGTCATCGCTCGTTGTGTGTGTGTGTGTGTGTGTGTGTGTGTGTGTGTGTGTTTTATATAAACAGAAACTGAAAATCCTACATTCAAAACGGAACTTAGGAGGCACGAACATTTTCATTGGAGGACTTCTCGAGACGTGTAAGGGACATTCGAAAAAGACTGACTCCACACATTTAAAAGGCGATACAATATGGCAAGAGAGCTTCCCTGGTGTTTAACTATTTGTTGATACATGGAAACAAATATTCCATCGATAGAGATGACAGTCTCATAGACTTAAAAAGGGGAAACGGCCAGCCTAAATACCATCCTTACTATGACGTTTATTTTCACGAGGGTGCACATTTTAACGGAGCACCGGTGCTGCTGTCCAGAGAAACTCATGTGAACACTGCTCATGAATTTGAAGACGTGAGTCCCAAAGTTATCGTAGAGAACAGTTTGTGTTGTGATGTGCATCATGCTGTAAACGCACAGGGTAAACTAGAACGTGACATGGATGTGTCTGAAGATGTAATGTGTGACAGGCACCCAATGTTTAGTAATAAGGATGATGGTGATGTAAATAATATCTTTAAACAAAAGACCAAATCATTTTTTTTTTTTTTTTTTTTACATTGGAATATAAATGGATTGATTTCTAAATTAACAGACAATGATTTCATTTTGTTTGTCAAATCGTTTGATTTTATTTGTTTTGTTGAAGAATTTATTTCTTCTATCTTTTTCTGAACATACAAATATCAGTATTCCAGCAGTAAAATTTACTAAACAAGGAAGGCACTCAGGCGGTTTAATAAGTTTGATTAAAAATGAATTGATACCTGACGTTAAACAAGTAGACATTAAGCCTCACAATTTTGGCGCACGATTATTATAAACAAAGCAATACTCAACACTGACAAGGATGTACTGTTTGTATGTTGTTACATTCATCCGGAGGGTTCTCCATATTATGCGCATTTTGACTGTGAAAATGGTATTGCATTATAAGAAGAATACGTAATTGATAGATTTTGTTGATCTATGGTGATATTCATTCACTTGTATGTGGTGACCTTAACAGCAGGATTTCGAATGTATCTCATCACTGTGAGGGATGTAACAGCTATAGATTAGTAGATTTTCAGTACACCAGTCCAGTCATTCTTTAAAGTTAGGCAGATGCTCACAAGAACTATCTGTTAATGATTATAGTAAATTGTTAATTAATCTGTGCACTACAACGGATTTATGTGTTCTTGACGGAATTGGTTAGGGTACCCCAAAGGTCACTACACGTTCGTGTCAGACAGCGGGTGTAGGGTGGTTGACTACTTTATGATGTCTTGTAATCCGTTTTCTTTATTATATGATTGCTGTGAGTTAAACGTGTGCGAGCGAATCGAATCTGATCACATGCCCGTGTCTTTTCATATAAACTGTTCGAATGACGTGGAAGACAATGCGACACAAACGTTAATGACATGGCTGTATAGAAGTATGTTTGGAAAGAAGATGTTGCTAATGTTTATTTTAACAATATATCTGAATCAGAATTTGAGAGGAAAATGGTTTACGCAATTAGGCTAATTGAAATTGACATCAATGCTGCTTTAGAGATTTTTTTTAATGGATGTATTAAGGAAGCTGCAGAATGTGTGAAGATACATATACACAGTGAGAAACAATATAAAGATAAAGACTGGTTCGATATGGAATGCAAAGTTCATAAAAAATAAAAGGATGATGATCGTTACTGTTATCGCTGTGTAAGGCGTGAATACAACCATCTACTAAAGAAGAAGGAAAAGGAAGTTAAGGGTGTCTTGTTAATGAACTACTAGCATCTATGAAAAGTCAAAAAACAGTTCTGGGATACAGTGCGTAAAATATCCGTAAAAAGAAAACCTCTAATACCATTAGTATTGATAGTTGGTACGACCACTTCAAAGCACTCGTAACAAGAGATGTTAATACCGACGATGCACCTCTATGCGAAGAGGATGCCAGAGAAAGCAAGTACTTCAAACCGTCCAATCTCTACAGAGGAAGTAATGTTTGCCATTAGGAAAATTAAAGATCGTAAGGCTGCTAGTCCGGACGGCATTACTGGTGAGTTTTTTAAAAGTTAGTTGTAAATCGGAAATTGTTTGGATTTTCTTGTTTTTAGATTTATGAATTCACTTTTTGACGGTGACACTTACGCTAAGCAGTGCACTGAATCAATTGTTCTTCTTCCCATATATAAAAAGGGTAACGTAAACAATTCTGATAACTATCGAGATGTTTCTCTTTGTGATTTAACTAGTAAGATATACAGTACCATTATAAACCGTCGACTGCAGGAATGGGTGGAAGAAAGCGATCTTACAGGTGAATGTCAGGCTGGTTTTAAACGTAAGAATTCCACAGTTAAACACATGTTTACTTTAATGGCCTTTGTTCAAAAATAGTTCTCTTTAGATCGTAGATTATATGTTGCTTTCATTGATTTTGAGAAAGCCTTTGATTCTATGAACAGAAGTATTTTATGGCTTATTAAAAAAAAAAAAAACGGGGTCCGAGGGAAATTGCTTCGATGCATAATGAGCATGCATAATAGTGTGAATGCCAAAGTCAAATGTGGAGGGAAATGAACAGATTATATCTGATGTACTAGCAGAGTAAAACAAGGAGATGTGTGCAGCCCTATACTATTTTCTCTGTTTATCAATGAATTAACTTCTGAAGTTGTTAATAATGGGAGGCATGGTGCACAGTTTACTATAGAAAAATCTCCAGTTGTTTATCCTTCTTTTTGCAGATGATGTTGTTCTGATCCCTGAAACAGTCATCGGCCTTCAAACGCAATTAAATAGTCTAAATCGATCTGCTACTTCGCTTCACTTACGGGTAAACATGTTGAAAAGTGAATTCACTGAGTGGCGCTCAAAGGAGACGGACGTGTTCTGCTGTCAATCCAGTCAGCAAGTATGAACGCGGCCGTGTGAAGTGCGTGCAGCAACATGAGACTGTTAGCGTTTATCCTATTGGGAGAAATAGTTTGAAAGAAGTTGTTTGGCTTTGGTCAGTATGGTTTTCTTAGTGTCGGATCTCTCAAGAAAATAATGGAGAGTGGCTTTTGAAACAGAAATGGCGCCAAAGAAAAAAGATAAACGAAAACTCCATGGTCAATACGACAATAGTTTATCGGGTAGTGAGAACATTTTTTTCTGAAACATCAACAAAATCTGTTAACAGTAACAAGAGACACAGGTCCTGTTCGGTTAATTCCAAACAACGAACATTATTAGAAGTAGTGGAAAGAAGTGAGACAATGGCCACAGACAACAGAATTAATGTGACTTTTTACGGCAGGGACGGGATTCGATACAGTCTCTAAGCAACTTAAAACCATTGAAAATAAATATCTGTGACAGTTGACACCTTACAAAATAAAATAATAAGTAGTGAATCAAATCTGTCAAGGCAAATTTCAGAACAATTACGGACGGATATCTTGGATCTACAGAACGAAAATGATGCCCTGAAAGAAACGCTAACGGAAACGGAAGACCAAATAGAAGACTTACAAGACGAAGTAGACAGTGTCAAAAAAAAAAAAACTCTTACAGTCGAGAGAAGCAAGAAACGAAATAGAGCAGTATCAAAGGAGAGTCTCCATTCGATTCTTGTGAGTGGGACCAGACAACGGACACGAATCAGGGGCAGAGAGTGAGACAAAACTGTTGTCTATCATCCACAGAGAACTATCTTTTAACTCATATTGGAGCTTCGGACATCAGTGTCGCCCATCGTGTCGGGGTAAGAGGTGACGGACCGAGACCCATCATTATCAAATTCGTTACCCGTAAACACAGCAGTGAAGTTCTCTGCAAACGGAGATTTCTCAAAGGAACAGGCATGGGAATAGTGGAAGACTTTACCCCCTTAAACATGACTCGCCTCAACCTCGTTTCACGACTCACTGCAACGTTAAAAGCTGCTGGACCAAGGAAGGCAAGATTTTTGCTATTCTGAAGAACGACAAGAAAGTCCATGTTCAAAATGGTGACATGAGTGTGCTGAACTACGCCGGCAGTGAAGTGGCCAGACCAGACATCGCTGACGTGTCAGCCGTACCGCACTCCCCAGACAGCCGACCCAGCGAGAGAAGTTCTCAGGTCTTGGGACTGTCCACTCCTCCAGCACCCCCAAACGTGGTCCCCAGCCAGCCAACCCCCGCAGCCACACCCCAAGGGGTGTGCAGCGTCCCTCCAATCAGCCTCCCTCCAATCAGCCTCCCTCCAGACAGCCTCCCTCCAGCCAGCCTCCCTCCAGACAGCCTCCCTCCAGCCAGCCTCCCTCCAGACTCCTTCCCTCCAGCCAGCCTGTCTCCGGACAGGCGACCAGCAGAGAAAGCCCTCGTGTCCGAGGAAGCTGGAGCAGCCGACAGAGCGGTAGGTTCAGCAGTGAGAACCCAGAAGTCAACATTCCCCAGCACTCACGCTGTGACTCCGGCAACAAGGATGTCTTTATGGCACCCCGGGACAATCAAGAAACATCGTCTGACCACCAAACACCAGTACGTCTGTAAATGTAATTACTATCATTATTGTTGACGTTGTTATTTTTCCCATTCACGATATTTGTCATGTTCTCCTCCCACTATTGCTACTTCTTTTTCCATTCCCTTTTCAGTTATCTTGCTGGAGCTGTTGTATAACCTCACTCCCTCCCCTCCCACCCACCCCCGCCCTTCTCCTCCCAACTCCCGTTCCCGTTCCCCCCCCCCTCTCCCCCCCCCCCCCCCCCCCCCCCCCCCTCCCCCGGCCCTCACCCCATCTCCGATCCCCGCCCACATCTTTCCCTTTCCCTAATTCCAGTCTCTGTTTTAAATGTGCACATAAGCTTGCAGATACATACGCGTTTGCGCACACGCACACGCACACACACGCGCGCGCGCGCGCGCGCACACACACACACACACACACACACACTTTGCATACAAATGATTTGTGTGTACATGCCCAAACTACTTCAGAAATAGGAATGATAATGAAAATAACTGATTTTTATGTATCCAAGGTGCGAATTACACTGGTTGGTGTGTTGTCATTTCAAATTGAGCGAGTGTTTCAAAGGTTCACATGCGCACACAAGCACACACGCACGAATGTGCACGCACACACACACACACACACACACACACACACACACACACACACTGTCAGTCGTTTGCTCTACCTTCGGCTTCAAAGTGCGGCGTTTATGTGGCATGCTAGTGAGTAGTGAAGTGACAGTAAGGGGGTAAATAGACAGTGAAGAAGCAGCAGACACAATGATAGACATTAATCTGTGGAGAAGCAGAATTGGGTATTTTTTGTGCATCAGTGACAAGGTCACAGAAAGTTCACAAGGCCAGCCAGGTGAGCGGAAGCGAGGCAGTGTCGGCGACCGGTGTGTTGACATTTTTTGGCGTTGTTCTCAGTGTGTGCCTCCTCGGAAATTCGCTGAGAATCCTCGCTACCTCAGTTGTGAGCGAAGACACTTCACCACCACTGGGCCTTTCGGCTGGTCACATCCCAGGAGCAACAACATCGAGTGGAAACACAGTGTGTTATGACAGCGCGTGTGTAGTACACGTGTTGCCCGTACACAGCCAGGCCCTCGTCACACTGTGCTTAATTTATGCCTCGTGGTCGGTGCGACGCCTTCTCCTGTCTCATGACGTGGAGACGAACCCCGGACCTTTGCAGAGGGATGGCAGTGTCACAGAGGATGATGTTCAGCAAACACCTGCTGCACACGTGGAATCAGCGTCACAACAACACATCACCCCTAACTTCGCACAGCAAATTCTTCAGGCCATCGACAGACAGAGTAAACAAAGCAGCGAAGAAAATAACTTGATTCGAAGTGATCTGTCTGTCATCAAGTCCGAACTAAAAACGTGTCAGTGAGAAGTGTGATGAAATTAATGAACGCTGCAATAGACTTGAACAGGAAAACACCCGTCTGTCAGAGGCCGTGTCGGAAATCACCGATGACATCACAGCCCTCAACACAGAATCAGCGGAGCAGAAAGAGGTCACACACAAACTCGCCCAGTATATGGACAGACTACGCAACGAACATGAGAAAATGAGCTCTGAAATTGACCGTTTAGAGGAGTTTTCCCGTAGGGACAATCTACGGTTTTACGGTATCCCTATGTGCTCTGACAGAGAAAACTACGACCAGTGTGCGTCAGCTGTGGTGTCAGCACTGAACAGTGTAGAGAGCCCAAAGCAGTGGAGTGAAGATGACATCGTCAGAGCACATAGAATCGGACAGGGTGACCCAAACCCATGATCGTCAAAGTGCGTAGTTGGAGGGACAAGTTGGAGATCCTGAAGAATAAAGACTTCAGAAGTCAGCTTGAAGGGCAAGGTGTGCGGGTGGCCAACGACTTAACCAGACGGCAAGCTGCAATGGTGGCACAGGCCAAACGTGACGGCATGTCAGCTTACTGACAGAGGGCGTGATGAAGATCGGACCGAGACGAGCACCGAGGTCGTACGCCGCAGCAGTGAGGGCCGATCACGATGTTGACACTTCGTCACCTCCATCATCAGGCGAACAGCAGACAGCACGGTGCCGAGGGCGGAGAGCAGCAGCAGCACAACAGCTGATCGGCAGTCAGGTCAAGGTCACCGGGTCAACACACCAGTGGATCACCGCAGGGAATCCCCGAGACACGCCCCTCTCAAGCCAGCCAGTTTAAAGCAGGGCAGTGACGTTCGTGGGGGAAAGGTGGTAGAGGTGGGGTAAAAACACCTTCGCAGGGGGAGAGAGGGACTGTGCAAGGGAAGGGAGAGGGTCAGAGTGGGCGGCCTGCAACACGTGAAACTGGTGGCAGTGCGGGTAGAGGGACACAGCAAAGTGGGTTGTCGAGTTTTCTGTCAAGGAGTGGCAACACACGGCGCGCGACCAGTGGCAGTGACAGCGACAGGCGTTCTTTGCGTTCTGGGTCAACCTCCAGTAAATAGGCCAGGCTCGATCAACCGACTCAGTTATCGTTCCTTAATTATAATGTTGAAAACCTGTGTAGTAAATTAAATGATGTATCTTTTGTGAATTATGTGTGTTCATTTGATTTCGTGTGTCTAACTGAAACCTTTGCTAATCAGGCTTTTGACTTCAATTACATTTTTCATGAGTATGTGAAAATTTAGCTCCCCAGCAAAAAAAAGCTATCATTATTTGGTAGAAACTCGGGTGGAGTTTTTAGTACTTGTTAAAAACTATTATTCTCACTTGGTTAAACGAATTGAACTTTCATGTGACAACTTGGTTATTTTAAAAATTGAGAAAAGTATATTTGATGTGGATAAAGATGTATTATTGATTGCAAGTTTATATTCCCCTGAAGGTAGTCCTTTTTATAACTATACTGATGTAAAAAATGGCATTCTTATTTTAGAAGAAAAATTGCAACATCATGTTCAGAATGGAAATGTTAACATAATTTTATGTGGTGATTTGAACGCCAGAACAGGATGTGAGCACCCCCACATTGAAAAACTGACAAGTCATTTAAATCCACTGGATGACAGAGAAAATGAAGAGATGTATATAAGACATTCAAAAGATGGAAATGTGAATGATTTTGGTCAAACGCTTTTAGATTTTTGTCTCATGTTTGATTTAGTCATATTGAATGGATTTTGTGAGGGTGATCCACGCGGTGATTTTACATATGTATATCACCACACGGTAGTAGTGTAATTGATTATTTCATTGTGTCTGAAGAATTGCAATTTGATTTTGATTTGTGTGTTAGTGATAATCTACACTCTTGGCACCTACCGGTTGATTGAGATGGAAGAAAGGAATGATGGAAGGGAGAGAAAAGAAAAAGAGTGAGGGTATGAATGAGGGTGGTGAAGAGAAGATTGTATGGAATGATGAGAATGCTCAGACTTACAGGGATGAATTAGAATCTGACATGTTTAAGGAATGCATGAAGCGAGCGAACGATGGATTGGTTGGTGACGTGGATGAATGTCTGGATGTGTTTACCCTGTGCGATATATGGTGCTGCCGCATGTATGGTGCGTACAATGGGGAAGAAGAAAAAAAACAAAAAGATGACTGGTTTGATAGGGAATGTGAAGAAATGAAAAGACGAGTTAAGGGCCTTCTGAGAAATTACCAGCGTTCTAAGACTGACGTTAATAATCGGAGGCAAATTTATGTAAACGCACGGAAAGAATATAGCAAGCTAAAGAGAGAGAAAAGGGAACATTTTGATCATTTCAGACTAGAAAAATTAAAAGATTCAGTAAGAGACCCAAAAACGTTTTGGTCAACTCTTAGAACGATTAACAGAAAGTCACTAGTATATAATGAAATTTCAATAAAACAATGGCATGATCATTTTTACGATGTTTTTAATTCTCATGATAATACTTACGAGGAGGATAGTCATACTGACCCGAATAATGAAAATATTCAAGAACCCCTGTTTAATGACCCAATCACAAAAAGCGAAATAGAAGAAAGCATTAAAAGATTAAAAAGCGGTAAAAGTGCTGGCCCAGACGGAATTGTAAATGAAATGCTGAAAAATGCAAATAAGCTGGTTATTGAGTTTCTGATACGTCTTTATAACAAACTTTTCGAGTCTGGGACATTTCCAACTCAGTGGTCGAAATCCATCATAATACCGCTGCATAAAAAAGGTGATATCAATAACCCAGATAATTATCGAGGCGTAAGTCTGTCTAGTGTATTAGGCAAGATCTATACCAGTATTTTGAATTCAAGACTTACTAAATGGGCGGAAAGAGAACATATTATTGAAGAGCAGCAGGCGGGGTTTTAGAAGTGGATATAGCACCATTGATCATATTTTCACCTTGTATTGTTTAGTTCAAAAATATCTCTCCAGGAATTCGAAATTATACGTGTGCTTTTGTTGACTTCCGGAAGGCTTTTGACTCGGTTAACAGAAACCTATTATGGGAGTGCCTGAGGAAATCTGGTGTGGATGGAAAATTGTACCATGCGCTGAGAGGAATCTATAATACCGTTCTAGTCTGTGTACGTGATAAATGCTTATTATCACAATATTTCAATTGTCCAAGAGGTGTCAAGCAAGGCTGTGTGCTAAGCCCCCTACTATTTTCATTTTTCATCAATGAACTTGCTGTGGAGTTATCAAAACGTGGAAGACATGGCATTCAACTAATCTCTGGAGGAATTGAAATGTTTCTGATGTTATTTGCCGATGATGTGATATTGCTGTCAGACACTGTTATAGGGTTGCAAAATCAAATCAATGTACTTAAATCTGAAGCTGATAGAATGCAATTGGTTGTAAATCTAGACAAAACTAATATTATAGTTTTCCGTAAGGGAGGGTATCTCTCTACAAATGAAGTATGGTGGTATGGAAATGAGGAGAGATAAAGGTAACCAATAATTATAAATATTTAGGCATTGTTTTTACAACAAAATTAAGCTTGATGTCTGGCTGGACAGAATCGCTAGAAGGGGTAGAAAAGGGGTTATTGAAATTCTTCGCACCATGAGAAGATTAAACTCGATCGATTCTAATTTATTCTGGAAAAAATGTTGATTCACAAATAGAACCCATGTTATCATACGGTGCTGAGTTTGGGGACTTAATGAAAAAATAAACAAATGAAAATATTCACACATTTGCAATAAAAAGATTTCTAAACATACCTTTACATTCATCAAATAAAATGTGTTACGGAGAGTCAGGACGATATCCTTTATTTATTAGAAATTATGTTAAATGTGTGAGATACTGGCTGAAACTAACTCGACTTCCACTAAATCGTATATGTAGACAGGCATATGAAATGCTTTTCAGACAAATGGAAATAGGAGTATACAACTGGGTGTCGGATGTTAAAAAGGTTTTAATAGAAAATGGATTTGGCGTTGTTTGGATTGCACAAGGGGTAGGTAGTGAGAAAATGTTTTTGTCTGAATTTAAGCAGCGACTGATTGATTGTTTTAAGCAAACTGGCATTCCACTGTGGTTGGAAATGATAAATACAGTTGGTATTATTCCTTTAAAGATTCATTATATCCTGAAAAATATCTTGGTGTAATAACTAATAAATGGCATAGGGACTCACTTGCCAGATTTAGAACAAGAACCTTAGGTTTATATTCATATAAAAGGTGGTTTACTTCAGATTCGATCGTGAGTTCGGTATGCCCGTTATGTTCGAATGGTTCCGAAGATGAGATGCATTTCTTATTCGATTGTTCTGAATATAATGAATTACGAAACACAAGTAGTCTGTTTAGTAAATACAAACGCGCAAAGATATAACATAAGAAAAATACTGACGTCTGAAAATGAAGACATTATTAGATCACTTGCTGCGTTCATTGCGAAAGCAAATAGTATTAGAAAGAAAATTTAGATTGTTAGTTATCAGATTATTTATCATGAAAATGGAACTCTGTTAGATAGCTACAATGTGTTATTGTCATTTTGAAAGAAAAAAGATAGCAACTGTCACTAATTGATGATTCATAGGTCGGTTGGTCGAAGATTACGACCCAATACTAATGGATGTTTTTGCAAAGCTGTTTGATTTTGCATTTATTTTCTTTTTGTTTTGTTTTTTTTCTGGCGGATCTTCGTCCTTATCAGTGATTTTATTTTTTGCTTTACATGTATTTACTTGTTGATACAGCTTGTAAAATGTTGATAGCTAACTGCTGAAAGGGCTGTGATGAGAGAACATCGACCCAGATGGGCTTTATTTATTTCGCACTTACCCACGCATACACACATGCACGTAACACACAATCTCTCTCTCTCTCTCTCTCTCTCTCTCTCTCTCTCTCTCTCTCTCTCTCTCTCTCTTTCTCTCTCGCTACCTGTACCTGTGTGTGTGTGTGTGTGTGTGTGTGTGTGTGTGTGTGTGTGTGTGTGTGTGTGTGTCTGTTTTCTCTCTCTCTCTCTCTCTCTCTCTCTCTCTCTCTCTCTCTCTCTCTCTCTCTCCTCTCTCGCACACACGCTCGCGCACACTTGTACTCACACACACATATATGGTCTTTGCTTACAAATTGTGTGTGAATGCATGCATAATTTGTTGTTGAGACTGGAATAGCAACAAAGATAGTCGATGTTTTGTATTTGATGTGTAAATTACATTGGTTGAGGTGTGACACTTCAAACTGAGGGATACACTAAACGTTTTCTCAAGGTTTTTTCTTTTTTTTTTAACGTACCTTATAGTTGTGTTGTTGTTGTGTTTTCGGAAGGCTGTATCTATTCATGAGTGTTGATTTTATATTCACTGACCACTCAAGGTTATTGTTTTGAAGCAGTGATTTTATGTCGTACGGATTCGAAACCGCACATGATGCGAGATACTTGGAATCATTTACTATGTGTTTGGGTAAAGCAGCAGTAGCAATAGTAGTAGTGATGGTTGTAGTAGTTTACTGGGTTGATTTCTGGTCGGATACCATGAGCAAAATAACTGCCCCTCCCCCTTCTCCCCTGCACAGACATGCACGCACACAAGCATGCGCACGCACTCGCTTGCACACCCCACACACACACACCGCCTGCAATCCCCCTCCCCCCCCCCCCCCCCCCCCCCCCCCCCCCACACACACACACACACATACACACACTAGTCCCCGCCCCCTCACCACCGTTCCCCTTCCTTTTTTTTTCTTAAATTGGGTTCTGTTGTCATTTATTTGTGGTCCTTCTACTGGCCTTTTGAACTGATGATGGTAGGTAGCGCCGCGAGATAGGAATGACAGAGGGACCTGTACGCACTTGTGTTCTAAAGAGGAGAGAGAAGTGCACAGTGAAATCGCACTGCACATTACTGTCATAACAGTTTGCATGTCACGCATAAGCGCGTCTCATGCGAACATGGGTGAAAGATGGAACTATGACTTTGTGTGTGTTTAAACACGATTTTGAACTTGAGAAGGGTAGAAGAAATGTACATGTTTGAAAGAAAATTTGAGAGCTTGAGTGACAGGACTAGCTTCTATCTCCACAGCTGCGGCGGAACAGATACACAGATTCTTAATTTTTGGCTTATTACCTTTTTGATGCTTTGTCCTAATCCGTTGAATTATTGTAGAGTAAAAAGTAATTTGTGTAATTGTACACAAAACTCCAAATCACATGACAGATTTAAAAATAGCATCGATAAATGTCCAAGGCCTGGTAATTACATCAAAAGAAGAGACGTATTTAACTATTTGAGGGGGAAAGCTTATTCGATGTAATTCCTACAAGATACGCATTTTGAAAAGAAATCAGAAAGACAAGTAAGAGCAGAATGAGGGTATGAACGCTACTTTGCTTCATTTTCTCTTCACAATCTCGAGGTGTTGCTATTTTAATGAATAATATTTTGATTTCAAGGTTAAAAATTTCATTTCAGACCCATTGGGAAATTATATCATCTTGACATTAACAAGTATGAAAAAAGATCTGACTTTTGTTACTATGTACGGACCTAATAGGGATGATCCAAGTTTTTATCAAATGCTTCACGATAAATGAACATACCTACAAATTTTCAGAAAGATCGGCCCAGTAGTTTTGTCTGGAGCGAGTGGAACACATTTTGACTACCCAACAGACGGACGGAAGGACACACACACTTACACACACACTTACACACACACACACCACACACACACACCACACACACACACACACACACACACACACACACACACAGAGCATTTTCTGGAAATGTTATTCTAGTTATGTTAGCGGTTGCAGTTTTTATTCATGTTAACATTATTTCTTCCGATTCCCATTCTAATCCTCTTTTTAGCTCTTTTTCCCTTTTCCATTTATACTTCTTCATCTTTTTCTATCTTACTGTTTCTCTATCTCTTTATCTCCTTCAGTTGCTTGTCTATCCACCCCCTCAAACTCCCCCCCCCCCCCCCCCCCCCCTTCCTCCTTTACTACCTTGTTTATTTATTTATTTTTGGTTGTCTAAAATCACTTATGTGTATAGACATTAAATTGATTAAATTAGTAACAGCTATGACGGTAAACTGAACGTTGGCGTCATCCGTTTACCCTGATGAACATACCTTCAAATTTTCAGAAAAATATTGGCCGCGCACTTTCTGAGCTATTCCATGAAGAAGAAAAACCGTTATGGGCCGTTATAGCCGTTAGTAACAGATATAACGGTGAACTTAAACACTGGGCATCACCCGTGACCCATGGTGAACAGACCTGCAAATTTTCAGAAAGATCGGCCACGTACTTTCTGAGATATTCCATAAAAAAGAAAAACCGTTATGGGGTCGTTACAGCCGTTAGTAACGGCTATAACGGTAAACTAAACGTTGGGCGTCATCCGTGACCCATGATGAACATAC
The DNA here is from genome assembly GCA_016801955.1 of Conus betulinus. Lineage (NCBI taxonomy): Eukaryota > Metazoa > Mollusca > Gastropoda > Neogastropoda > Conidae > Conus > Conus betulinus. The sequence goes on from JADBJO010025126.1 coordinate 20,087, forward strand.
CTAAAAAATTTTCAGAAAGATCGGTCTAGTACTTTCTAATACATTCCATGAAAAAGAAAAACCGTTATGGGCCGTTACAGCCGTTAGTGACGGATATAACTGTAAACTAAAACGTCGAGCATCATCTGTCGCCCATAATGAACATGCCTACAAATTTTCAGAAAGATCGGCAAGTGCTTTCTGAGATATTCCATAAAGAAGAAAAAAACGTTATGGGCAGTTATACCCGTTAGTAACGGCTATAACGGTAAACTAAAACATCGGGTACCATCCGTGACCCATAATGAACATACCTACAAATTTTCAGAAAGATGGACAAAGTGCTTTCTGAAACATTCCATAAAGAAGAAAAACCGTTATGAGCCGTTATAGCCGCTAGTAATGGCTATAGCGGTAAATGAAAACATCGGTCATCATCCGTGACCCATAGTGAACATACCTGCTAATTTTCACAAAGATCGGCCCAGTACTTTCTGAGATATTCCATAAAGAAGAAAAAACCGTTACAGGCCGTCACAGCCGTTAGTAACAGTATAACGGGTAAACTAAAACATCTGGCATCATCCGTGACCCATAATGAACATACCTGCTAATTTCACAAAGATCGGCCAAGTACTTTCCGAGATATTCCATGAAGAAGAAAAACCGTTACAGGCCGTTACAGCCGTCAGGAACGGCTATAACGGTAAAGTAAAACATCGGGCATTACTCATGATCCGTAATGAACATACCTACAAATTTTCGGAAAGATCGGCCCAGTAAATTTTGTCTGGAGCGAGTGAAACACATTTTGACCACAGACGGACGGACGGATGGACGGACACACACACACACACACACACACACACACACACACACACACACACACACACACACACACACACACACACACCGAAATGGACTATATTGTTAGATGAAAACTTCAATGTAACGTTTTTAATACACAAGTCTGGCCCAAGAATCCTTAAAAAAGCTAAAGTTAATACATTCTGGAAAGATGATTTTGACGCTTATCATATACTTCATGACCGAACTGAAATAAACTACTCCAGAAGAATTTCTTATGGAACCCATATTTCTGAACGATAGATTTAAAAATCAATAACCAAACGATATATTTTAAAGATTGGACGGACAAAAATGTTTATGTAAAAGATCTACTGAAGGAAAATGGTTCTTTCTTAAATTTCGATGAATTCAATGCAAACTATCAATTTAATGCGCGTCCTTTGGATTTCCTAGGATCCATGCACAGCATCAAAATTAACATGAGGGAAAACAAAGTTAAGGCCACCTTTAATATTTGTAATCAAAGAACGAGGGCTCTTGATACAATAATTAAAAATAAAAAAGGGTCAAAAGCCCTTTGTAAAATAATGCTCGGCGACGCAAAATTGCCAGCTGCATGTGTAAATTGGGAAAGAGTATTAAACAGACAGATCATGTAGCCAAAGATTTTTTCCACAATACAAAAAAAAAAAAAAAAAAAAAAAAAAAAAAATCAGTTTACGTTGGTTCCAGATCAAAATTAATAACAGGATTCTTGTAACAAATTCCATTCTTGAAGAGATGTGTGTAACAGTCAGTAACTTGTGCAATTTTTTTGCAGCAGAGAAAAAGACACGGTGTTTTTACTATTTATGGGAATGTGTGCATGTTCAATCATGCTGGAATGAATTTGAGAATTGCTTAAAAAGTAAATGTACACATTGTGATAGGTAATCTTTGAATTCTTGTCTAATTCTTTTTAGTTGCGACGAAAACACAAAGATAGTCAAAGGGTTTAGTAGTTTTATCCTTTAACAAGCAAAATATTTTGCTTACAATTGTCATATAAACAAAATAAAACCAACATTGCTAGCCTTTTGGCAAAATCAAAAAATATTCAGAAAATTGACAGATATGTTCACAGTCTTGAAATGCGTCAAGATAAATTCAGGGTAAAGTGGCTTGCATAGAATGCTATTTGGGAGTAAGTTATTTGTAACAAAATAATGATGGCAAATGGATACTACAATTGTAGCCATCTCCGTTGCAGTTGGCTATGACAGTGTTCTGATCATTTATTTAGCAGTATCTGTTGTACCATTACTGGCGCCAATGTCATGGTCGGAATCGATCGAGGTGGCGGCGTTAGTGCAGCTGTCATTGAAGTGCCGATTTTCATTCACATCTCTCTGCCATGTAAAACCTGCATGCTATTGTTTGTTTGTTTGTTATGTGCACAACCCAAATTAATGAAATTATCACCTAATCTCTTAATACCAATTAAAAGAGTAGAGATCAGGAAATTTGTGTGTCTGCCAAATAACACGACTAATGCATTAACATTAAGTCACAATATATAAATGTTATGCCAATAGAATGCTGTCTAGTCACAGAGAAATGAAAATAGAAGATGCGCGCGCGCGCGCGCGCGTGTGGTTGTGTGTGTGTGTGTGTGTGTGTGTGTGTGTGTGTGTGTGTGTGTGTGTGTGTGTGTGTGAGTGCATGTGATGGGGGAGGGGGGTGAACGAGAGGTGAGACAAAATGGAGATGGTGGGTGGTGTGATAGGGGAGGGTGATGAGGGGTTGGGGTTTCATAGAGAAAAAATGTCCTGAGTTGGGGTGGTCACTGTTGTTTTTGACTGACTGTTTGTTCGTTTGTCTGTTTTACCTACTTTATTATATTTCTTTCTTACATTAACAGCACTGTATTAATTCTAATAGCGCTGTTTATGTACAACATACAGTGAATACTATGTTATTTGCCGCTCTTTTATTTCCTTTTCTCATATTGGTTGTGACTTGTATTGCGTACGGTGTAATGATTCTGTACATGTCATGGTGATTGTAAAACGTTTTGTGTCAAAGAAAGAACCTTCTCAGCAAGGAAAAAAAAATGTTGAAAAGTAACATAATCGTGTTCAGAAAGGGTGTTCGAGAACAGTGGACTTACGATGGAATCCGGATGCCAGTAGTCAACATCTATAAATATCTCGGAATTTATTTTTCAACACGGCTAAGTTTTTTCTGCTAAGATCTTGTAAAGATCTTTCGAGCAGAGCTAAACATGCTTTGTTGTGCATTGTGCTAAGATTATCTAAATCAGGAAGTGAATCTTTTCATGTATTCATCAAACTGTTTGATTCTCAAATCCAACCTATTTTACAGTATGGTGTTGATGTATGGGGCTTAGAAAATGCTGCGCTACACTGCGAAAGTCTATTTATTTGCCCTGAAAAAATATTCTATGTGTGTCTGCGCAGACTGCAAACGATTTGATTTATGACGAAACAAGTAGACATTCCATTTATTAAAATTCTGTTATAAGATGTATAGGTTACTGGTCAAGATTACTTGAAATGGAAGATGCATGATTACCTAAGATCCTATAAGATGTTGTTTGATTTAGATATGAGGGGCAAGGTGAACTGGGTGACAAAAAGTCAAAATAAGATCATATGAATTAGGGCTGGGATATGCGTGGGTTAACCAGTGTGTCGGAAACAAGACTGCATTTTTTTTTTAAATGCTTCGTACCAGGCTTATCGATTGCAGATGGCAAGACTGGATTGCTCACATTCAAATAGTAGCAGATTTGATTTATACAGACACTTCAGTCCACTACATCGTATCCCAACCTACTCATCTATTCAAATGGACTGCCATTTAAAGTATATAGTGACAAGATTTAGATTTGGATTATCTGATATTAACGTTCATCGATATTGTTATCGTAAAGAGCGTACAGAGATTGAACTTGTTTGTCCTTTGTGTGAAGAGGCTCGTGAAAACGTGGTTCATTTTGCCTTGGAAACACTTAGAAGCCAGTTTATCCCACTCAAATGTCATAGACACCCTTCTGCATTCAGGCTTATCTTACTGGTCACTTCTGCTCGTGAAGATGTTATAAGACAATTTGCCATCTATTTGTATAAGGCGTTCAAAATCCGCTCCATTTGCTGTGCGTGATTGATATCTTTCTCCTTTCCTTTGCTTTGAATGTTCGATTTTTTGTATTCATAGGTGATTTTATTCTCCTTTTAGTTGCATTAGGTGTGTGATTCTTGTATTCATGCATTGCATGTATATACCACCCCCTTCAAGAGAGGCTATG
>JADBJO010025127.1:0-15000 GCA_016801955.1 Conus betulinus
ATGTGCCTTTATCGGATAAAAGAGATGTATAACATGATTTATTTCTGTTATCATCTCCAAACGGATTTTTGAATTTGAAGACTGGATTGCTTCAAGAGCAGATCTAGAATCAGTACATACTAGTACGTGACTGACATTCAGATGGAGATAAAGAATATAATTTAAGGACATTAGGATGGCGGCTAGCTCGGCACTAAAAAATCGAAAAATTTCTGCCAAGATGGTACATTTTCTCCACGTTTAAGTCAGGTATTACAAAAGCTGCCCCTGTCCTACTGTCTTCTAGCACTGAGCCGTCTGTGAAAATTTTTAGGTGGTTCTTGTACTGATTTTCCAGGTGTAAGCATACGGAAATTTTTAGTATGTTGGGAATCTTTTTTTGACAAATCTGAATGAATCGTATCAAAGGAGGCCTTTGTTTGTTCCATCTTGGTACTGGTGAAAAGGATGGTTTAACAGCGATTTCATTACTATTTATGTTGGAATCTCTGATAAGGTTAGAAGTATACGAGTAGATTGATGATTTTGTAGATTGTATTCCTCTAGCTCGTTTTCCAAAATCTTTTTCAGAATTTAAACAAACTTCTTTTGAACAGAAATTTTTCTGTGTAAAACTCTTCAGAACGAACTTCGACGCAGCTACTTTTCGAACCTCGCTGAGAGGTAGAACTCCAATCTCATTGTATGTTCCTAAGTTGGATGTATGTGTGGGAACACCAAGAGCGAGTTTGTAAGCCTTGCAATCAATGCTCTGCAATTTTATTTAACAGATATTTGTGGTGCGCTGAAAAATACTTCCTGAGCATAGGTTAACCTAGATCGCACAAGAGCGGTTGATAGAGGTATTAAAGTCGAAGCGTCTTGGCCCCATGGTTGCTTGTTTATAATCTTAAGAAAGTTTAAACTTTTCCGTGCTTTATTTAATATGTGGTCAATGTGCTGTTTCCATGACAGTTTAGAAGTTAAGATTATACCTAGGAATTTTACTGATTTAACATATTTTATTTCAATGCCATCTAAAGTAAAAACTGGGAGCTTTTCTGGGTCATACCCAGAATTGAAAAGCATTATATGTGTTTTTTCTAAAGAAAGTGCGAGCCCGTTTTGTTGTAAAAATACATTTATTTTATCGAGTTCGTTGGTATAAAGCTTTTATGTAATTCAGCGACCTCGAAGGGGTTATTCGTTTCATGGTTACTCTCATCCAAAGGCATATATCATCAGCAAATTGAGCTAACTCTGTGCCTTTCGATAAGCCTTTGGGTAAATCTGCCATTAAAATATTGAATAAGATAGGAGATATTACTGAACCTTGTGGCAGTCCCATTTGCAATGTTCTCGGATTTGAATAAGTATGTTCTATTTTTGTTTGAATTGATCTATGTTCTAAGAATTCTTGAACATAATTATACATGTTACCGCTAATTCCAACAGTTTTTTAATTTGTATAATAGTCTACTATGCATACTTGATCATAAGCTTTTTTTACGTCAAAGAATGTAGCTAGTATGTTCTTTCGTCTTGCAAATTGTTGTTTCACTTGAGTTGTAAGTTTGACTAGGTGTGTTCTACTGTGGATCTGCCAGTTTGAAATCCAGCTTGGTTAATCGGTATGACATCATGCTTCTTACAGTAATAAGATAATCTATTTAGTACGATTCGTTCCATTAATTTACAGGTATGGGATGTTAAGGCGATTGGGCGGTAACTGTTTATATCAGTGCGAGTTTTCCATGTTTATATATAGGAACGATAATGGAATGTTTCCATAACTGAGGTATTTTTACCATCATTCCAACAAAAAAAAAAAAACAAATGGAGGAACTGCACAACGTTTGCTGGTAGGTGGCGTAGCATTTCATTCGAAATACCATCAAGGCCGACTGAAGTTTTCTTGCTGCCTAATTTACTAAGACATTCTTGAACTTCTTGTAGTGTTATAGGGGCGTTTAGGTAGTGGTTTCCCAGGGTCTTTACTACTACTTATATAATGCTTATCCTCTTGTTCCCGATATGATCTATTTTTTTTTCTGTCAAACTATTCATGCTGCTGTTTTTGGCAAACATGTCAACAAAAGCTTCAGCTTTATCAGAATTTGAAGGGAAATTAGATTTACCGAGTTTGATAGAGTATTGTGGAAGTTTAATTCCATTTTTCATTGTTTTTAATTTTTTCCATACTTTTTGCAAGTCTTTGAAATTAGATACTTCATGTTTGCAAAAAGATGACCAGTATTGTCGCTTTGCCTGAGCTATAATTCTATTCAATTTATTTTTTGCTTTTTCTTTTCTCAAGAAGATTTTCAGCGCACTTACTTATTCGTTTGTATGCTTTTAACTTTAACTTTTTCTCCTTTTTTGCCTCCTCACAAGCTTCATTCCACCAGACATTGCCCAAATGCTTTTTAGAAACCATAGATTTTATCCTTGGAATTGACTGATTTGCGGCAGACAGCAAAGCGTTTTGAAAGAGATAATATAGTTTGTCAATATCTTGGGTGGTAACGTCATCACAGTTTATTTGAAACGTTCTTAATAATTCTGAAAACGTATTCCAGTTGGCGAGCTTATAGTTAAATTTTGGAACTTTTTCTCGAGTCTGATCAGTCGGTTCAGATCTTGCGTTTTTCAAAATTGATGATTATAGGTATGTGATCGCTGTTCAATGTGTCATCAAGGGTATTCCAATCACATATAGTTGCTAGATCTGGAGAGACTAACGTTAGATCTATAGCGCTTGGTTTGTGTTTAGGATTGTCGGGGATGCGCGTTATTCTGCCGTCATTCAACAGATAAAGAGATGAGTCCACCAGGTTCTCAATGAATCGGTTATTTGTTACTAATTGGCAGTCTTTTTCCCAAAATGGAGAATGAGCATTAAATCTCCAGTGATTAGAAAATTTGTTGTTTTGATCTGTCCGCAAGGTACGAAGCCATTCGGTATTTGCATCATTGGGCCCTTGTGGCAGATAAACTGACACAATCGTTAATGTGTCTGAGCCAACCTGGACTTTAACAGCGCAAGAATGTGACCCTGGAATGTCTGGTGGAACAGGACTAATACACGGCGTGTACTTTACGCCTCTCTTCAATATAAATGGCTACATTGACTTTCTCGTTGGTATCCACCTTTGGATGACTGGAGGATATAGTAATAATGACAAAGCTTGGGCAATTTATCTTTTCGTACATTCAGTGATTGCAAGGGCAACACATTATATTTTTCATGTACGAGATGTTGAACTAACTGGTCATGGCTAGTTGAGATGGATCTACTGTTCCATTGGAACACTTTAAAGCCTTTGTCCAAAGACATGGGTCCCCAGAAAGAAAAATAAATGAGACAAAGGATAATCGAAATAAAAGAAAATTACTAAATTCAAAATGATAGTATGATAATACTAAGTTATACTAAGCTAATTTTCCACGTGTAGTGATTTTGTGTATGATTGAAGGAAAATGTTCGATACAACTGGTTATAGTCTTTACAGTAAAACACAAGTGGTGGTTGAACTGTCAAAATGCTGAGTGCTGGAGTTTCACACAAAGTGAGTCCAGTGAGTGATTTTACCAGTCATACAGTGGACTGTACATGTTCACCCACGGTCCGAAGTTGTGACGCGGATCTGGTGTGAAGGACTGGTAGGCCCTGGGTGGACGGGACGGTGGGTGTCGAGCGACCTTCCGTGGTCTCTGCCAGAAGACGTCCCTGATGTGTCGCCCGATGTTCTTTGCGATGACACTGGCCCCTCGGTAGGTGGGATGGAGGCCGTCCTTCAGGTTCCAAGAGTTGACCAGGAGGTTGGAATGGCTCACGAAGGAGATGTTCTTGTCGTCACTTAATTCCGAACTTAGGAGGGCGTTGAATAATTCTCCCTTGATATTTAATTTGGATTCCCTGACTGACTGGGGCCATTTTGCTGACTATGACTTTCAGGTTAGGGTACTGTTTAGTAATGTTCCGGATACAGTTGGCAAACGACTGGCTGCATTCCATGGGAGTTCTGCCTTTGACATCGTTCACAGCACAGTGAATAACTACCGCATCCAGTGGTTGTCTTGCTGATTGGTGAGCAGACTCAAAGGAGGGTTGAAGATCTTTGATCATGTTAGCTTTTTTGACTGCTCTAAATCCATAGGAGCGACCAAGCCTGTCGTTATTCACTTTGTTTGTCACTGAGTCGTGGAGAAACACAACTTTGGGAAGATCAGGGTTTGAGATTTCCTTTTTCTGTTCCGGAGGTGTTCGATTGCGTATTTTAGCATCAGACGTCTTGACGTTGTTTTGTTCCTTACGTCATAGTTTCTTTTTTCCACATTTTTGTTCTTTTTCTTCTAGTTTTTTTTTGCCGCCTACCTACCTTTTGTTTTGAGTGCTCAGGCTTTTCTGTCCCCGAGTTGTGCTGAGGGGCGACCTTGGGCAGTGTAGACGGCTGTGGCGATGGTGGTCCACAGCGTACTGCTTCAGCATAGGAGCTGTAAGTCAGCGTCTCTGTCTGGGTCTCGGCATTGCCCACCTTCATTTGCTTGCTGGAAAAGTGAGTTTTAAGTATTTCGGACTGTACCTGGATGGTTAGCTCCAATTTCGCAACCGATCGCACAGAGTAGTAATTATTTCATGTAAATTTTCAATGTTGTTGGAAGATTCTCCTGTGGGTTGTCATGTTTTTTTCGAGAAAATCCGGATCGAAGAATTTGTCCACCAGCCAAACGGTTTTCTCCGACTGGCAATCTTGATTTCTTTTTCCCAGGCAATTTGCCTTTTGGTGGGTCACTTTGACTTAGTTTCGCAGCGGAAACTAATGAGCTGCCTGCCTCAGCTCTGCTTCTGGTCAACATGGCCATTTTCTCTTCACTATTTTGCGAAAGACTCCGCACGCTTCTGGTCTAGTTGGTGACAAACTGGCATTGATATGACGCTTATCTTAGTTCTCCCTATCCCAGTCATCTTTCCCACTCAAAACACACACACACACACACACACACACACACACACACACACACACACACACACACACACGCATGCACACACTCACACATTTCATCTCAGTTTAAAGATGGTCTGATGTATAAATGATATGATCAGTAGTACATTGTCCAAGCCTATCTCAAATTATGCCTACACATTAACAGACTAAAGATATAATTACCGCTAAGTGTATGAAAAAACACATAAATAAATAGATCTGTGAACATAATCAACTGCGAGATATAAAGAAACTGCAATGAATGAACTGAACCTAAAAAGAAATTCGCATGAGTTTGAAGAAAATGATAAGATATGAAATACATCTTTAAAAACAATAGTCTGTGGAACAATGTACCTAGCTGATGAACATATCATTAGGAAGAAACATAAGTACACAGTTTGTCTCCTGCATTTCAAATGAGTTTTTGAACGCATTTTTCCACAATATTACAAAGAAACTTTGTAAATTTTACAAAAATATCTTAAAAGAAAAAAACCCTCATAGAGTACATCAAGACAAATTACTCAAGAGATGTGCACAGAACAAAAATTGTCCACTTGCTTCAAAGGCTATGATCGTAAACGAATTCATTAACGGATGATTCCAGGTTACATCAGATGGTCCATTTGTTTCAAAGGCCATGGATGTAAACGGAATGATTCACTGATGATTTCTGTCTTACGTCAGGGTGTGGGGAGGATCAGACAGTCAGGAAGTTCACAGCTCCACGCACTAATGGAGTATAGGAGACAGAACCAGTATGGCCTGAAAGCTGTCTTCTCAGACAGCTGGTTACCGCTTGTGCACGTGAACTCCATCGCCTTTTAGTTCTGTCTTCAGTGGAGCACTTCTTTTAGTCCTTATTGGTGATAAACGGTTTCATATTCTTATACTTTTGAGACACAGCCTCCGCTGACTACAAAGGGAGAATTCTGAGATAAGTCCGTCCATTGAGACCATACGTGTCCATCAGTGTATGCTGAACAAAAGTCGGCAAACCAGAGTTTTTAACAAAGACAAGAGAGGACTTCACATGAATCTTCCTACCAATCACAAAGTAGCTGACAGAATTCGACGAGTCATATTGTCAAAACGTATACCAATATTACATACTTAAAAAAAAAAAAACAACATAAGATAGGCGAGAATAATTAAACAGAAATGACAGTCTCAAAGTCAGGATACTGCTTGCAGAAATTCAAACAGACTGAATAGAAAAATTACTATGCCACCAAACAAAAGAAACGAATTGCAAGACAAACACATTTCGCCATTTTGAGGAGATAAACGATTATTCGTTCTTCCTTTTAATTTTCTTGAATGTTGTTATACTTGTTTAAAGAAGACTAAAGTAGCCGAAAAGCATCGTGTTTTTCTTGTACTTTGTGTGCTTTCGTCCGGCGGTATGGTAGCTTTTCTTTTAAAACACAGACGATGTTTAAACAATCTGCTGTGTACATCTGCTTCTTTTCATTTAACATTAACGTCATATTATCTTTGAGGTCTAAAGGTTAAAAAGAAGGTGGAGAGAAAAAAAAACGGAAATCAGGCTCAGCCATGATTATTTCCACTTCCACCCGAAACAGTAATCATCCCTGAAAGATAGGAAGAGCAGTTGGAATGTATACTTCCCCTAACCCGATGAAGAAACTACAGACAAAGGTGGGGACTGTTACGCCAACTCAACAGGGTCCAATAACTCCCAGCGATTTCCATTTCCATCGACAGGGGTCACAAAATGGGTTTCAAAGGTACAGGTGACCCGTTAGGGAACTAGGGAGTTACAGACCTTAACATCTCTGGAGTCCAGTGTGATGACAGCGCTGCCTACCTCCTCACTGTCGTTACATATCTGCCCAGTCTCTGAAGGGAAGCCAGGTGCCCGTTGACAGCTGGGTGGACTTGGGAGGATGTGATCAAGAGAGGGCACAACCTGCTCGTCATACGCCCGATCCTACTTAACCTTGTTTTGATCTGGAGTGAGTGATCCAACCACTGTATTACCTCCCCTCCTCAAACGAAAGCAAAAAAAAAATTCACGCTTCTCACCTTGGGAGACATGTACAGCAGGCACGATCCACATTTTGCTTTTTTTTCAACCACACAATTTGGCTGCGAAAACAAAAATCAGAAAAAAAAGAAAAAAAAAAAGTCAGCATCATTTTTCAACGACGTTCATAACGGAGGTATCTAGACGATGGTTCATAAACTTTGGGTAAAGGGGGTCCCCCACGTCATTCGTCAGAGAACGTTGTGACCTCAAACCTACCCAGTGTTCTGGAGTTTATCCTGTGTCCTCCAATGACCCCATCTGTACCACCTAAATTGACCAAGAGTTTGCAATGTCCGTGAGTGACTTCAAAGTTATCATGTGACCTCCAGATGACCAAGTGCCTTTTTGAGACCACAAGGCTACCAAGCGCTCTCAAGTGATCAAAATTGTCTCAACGACTACCCAGCGTCTTCACGGTTACCAAACGTACAACTCCCTGTGATCGGGTGTCCTCAAGAAGATCAAGTGACTTCAAAGTCACCAAGCGTTCTTACATAACACCAAACTGCGAAATGTCTTCATGGTTACCTGATATTCTGCTATGACTGCAAGATTACCGAGTGTCCTGCAATGATTGCAAGGTTTCGAGTGTTCTGCAATGACTGCAAGGTTACCAAGCGTTCTGCAATGACTGCAAAGGTTACCGAGTGTTCTGCAATGACTGCAAGGTTACCAAGTGTTCTGCAATGACTGCAAGATTACCGAGTGTTCTGCAATGACTGCAGGGATACCGAGTATTCGGGAAAAACTGCATTGTTACCGAGTGTACTGCAATGACTGCAAGGTTACCGAGTGTTCTGCAATGACTGCAAGGTTACCGAGTGTTCTGCAATGACTGCAAGATTACCGAGTGTTCTGCAATGACTGCAAGATTACCGAGTGTCCTGCAATGACTGCAAAGTTACCGAGTGTTCTGCAATGACTGCAACGTTATCGAGTGTTCTGGAATGATAGCAAGGTTACCAAGTGTTCTGCAATGACTGCGAGGCTACCAAGTGTTCTGCAATGACTGCAAGGTTACCAAATGTTCTGCCAAGACTGCGAGGTTACCGAGTGCTCTGCAATGACTGCAAGGATATCGAGTGTTCTGTAATGACGTCAAGGTTACCGAGTTTTCTGCAATGACTTCAAAGTTACCGAATGTCCTGCAATGACTGCAACGTTACCGAGTGTTCTGCCATGACTGCAAGGTTACCAAGTGTTCTGCGATGACTGCAAAGTTATCGAGTGTCCTGCAATGACTGCAAGGTTACCAAGTGTTCTGCGATGACTGCAAAGTTATCGAGTGTCCTGCAATGACTGCAAGGTTACCAAGTGTTCTGCGATGACCGCAAGGTTACCAAGTGTTCTGCACTGACTACAACGTTACCAAGTGTTCTGCAGTGACTGCAAAATTATCAAGTGTTCTGCACTGACTGCAAACGTGCCTAGTGTTCTGTAATGACTGCAAAGTTCTGCACTGACTGCAACGTTACTAAGTGTTCTGCACTAACTGCAAAGACACCAAGACTTCTGCAATGACTGCAAATTTACCAAGTGTTCTGCAGTGACTGCAAAGTTACCAAGTGTCTGCAAGGTTATCAAGCGTTTTCAAATATACCGACTGATCTTAAGGCTCCAGGCTTCCCAAATGTCATCAAATCTCCACTCTTCAGTAATTACCTCATAGTTACCAAGTGTTCGCAAGTTTCAGTTCTCAAGGTTACCAAATGTTCCCAGAGATTACCAAATATTTTAAAGGTCACCAGATTTCGTCAAGGTTTACCAAATGTCCTCAAAGTTACCAAATGTCCACAGGGTGACCAAATCTCCACTCTTCAGTAATTACCTCATAGTTACCAAGTGTTCGCAAGTTTCAGTTCTCTCAAGGTTACCAAATGTTCCCAGAGATTACCAAATATTCTAAAGGTCACCAGATTTCGTCAAGGTTTACCAAATGTCCTCTCAAGTTACCAAATGTCCACAGGGTGACCAGATCTCCACTCTTCAGTAATTACCTCATAGTTACCAAGTGTTCGCAAGTTTCAGTTCTCAAGGTTACCAAATGTTCCCAGAGATTACCAAATATTCTAAAGGTCACCAGATTTCGTCAAGGTTTACCAAATGTCCACAGGGTGACCAAATGTCCTCAAGGTTACTAGATGTAGTCAAGGTCACCAACTGTCCTCAAGGTTACCAGATGCCGTTAAGGTCACCAACTATCCTCAAGGTTACCAAATGTCCCCAGGGTTACTATATGTCCTCGAAGTTACCTAATGTCTTCAAGTTCACCAATGTCCTAAGTGTCACCAAATGTTCTCTAGGTCACCAGATGTCCTCAAGTTACCGTATGGCCTCAAGGCTATGTGTCCTAAAAATCACCAAGTTTCCTAGCAATCGTGTGACCCAAAAGTCACTAAGAGTTCTCAATGTAATGCATTCTCAGGGCTGCCAATTGTCCTTGAGTTTACTAAATGACCTCTAGAGTTTGAAGATGCTGAGACAATCATCCCTCAAACCATCACCACCACCACCCCCCCCCCCCCCCCCCCCCCCCCCCCCCCGTTACAAAAAAATAGGGGGAAAAAAAATTAACAGAAAAAAAATAAGAATAAGAAGCAAAAGTAAGGAAAGAAAAGAACGGCGAGACAAGATTCCTGATGTTTTCAATGATGTTCATGAATACGATTATTGAACTTTTATCAACGAAGATGACACGACTCGAGATGATGGAAAAAAAGTGTGTGTGTGTGTGTGTGTGTGTGTGTGTGTGTGTGTGTGTGTGTGTGCGCGCGCGCGCGCGCGCGCGCGTGTGTGTGTTGTCGTCGGTTTAATGTCCTTCCACTACAGTGATTCAGACAGGCGTGTGTGTGTGTGTGTGTGTGTGTGTGCGCACGCTTGTGTGATAAGGGCGGGAAAGGAGGGACAGATGTGGGTGTTCGGAGTGTGGGTGGCAAGGGGTGAGGTGCTGAGGGTAAGTGCTTTTTAGATTTAAAAGAAATCCAGCTGTGAACAACATCACCACTCCAGTCAACCACACCAACGTTTCACTGAGACAACCTCCTCAATGTTTCTCCACAAAAGCAGGATTATGAAGAAGATACGACTCCCTGACGTAATCTGTCTTTGACGTCAGTTCCCTGCCGAGCTCTTGCGCCGCTGACGTTGCAGTGGCGGCGGTGGTAGAGCTTCCCCGAGTCCCCAACCCTGAGGTTGTTGGGTTGACGACGTACCCCTCCAAGCGGCCCCCCCTCTCCCCGCCCCAGCCCCAGTGCGTCACAGCACAAGGGCAGCACGCCCTTCCTGAAGCAAAGGTCCACCAGCCACGACACGCCGGCCAGACAGGGCATTGAGGCCAGGAAGGCGATCCCCCAGATCGGAAACACCTGAGTTCCGGCTGCCTCGTCGTAGTACGGTACCGGATCACCACCAGCAGAGCCACGGTCGGCTCCCCGGCCCGACCCCCGCAGCACCGCGCCGACCAGGAAGGCCGACAGGGCGATGTACAAGTTGGTAGGAAGAGGGTTGACGTCAGCTGGGGTAGGGCGATGATGTAGAATTGTCAGTGGCGATGACGAAGAGTCCCCAGACGGTCCAGACAAAGATGGCTAAAGCCATGGCCCATCCTCCGATGAGGATGATGGAGACTCGCTGGATCCACAGCAGCTCTGTGTGGGAGGCCTGAAAACGTGAATGGACTGTTCAGAAGTAGTTGCACGGTGGGGGTGTAGGGGTGGTGCTGGGCGGTGGTTTGTAGGTTGAGAGTGAGCATCTTGATTGCTGAACGCTGACAAGCGTACATGCTACAATGTTTGAGGCAAAATACAAACAAACAAACAAGAAGAAAACAAAACAAAACAAAACAAAACAACCCCCCCCCCCCCCAAACCTGACGGCTATCTCTACCAATCACAGACCATTACAGCACCACCCCTTCCTGGCCTCAATGCCCTGTCTGGCCGGCCGGGGAGGGGGGGGGGGGGGGGGCACCCAACAGCTGAAAACTAGCCATTATCTTGTTTGATCTCTAAATTAAAGAAAATGTTTATCTGGAACATATTGAAGGTGGGTGGATTTTAAATAACAAAGAGGTTGACTAAGAAACTGAACTGTTTTTTTTTTTTCTCGTTAGTTTGAAAGTTGACTGCAGACCGTAACTGAAACAAACTTAAAAAAAAAAAAAATTCCGCTGGACGAAAGGAACAAACAAATTACAGACAGAACACGACGCGTTTCGACCTCTTTGGTCTTCTTCAGGCAAGATGAACAACATTCAGGACGATGAAAACAAAGAACGAGCTATCACTTACCTCGTAAAACTGGGCGCAAAATGAACGTTTAAAGTTGACGATGAAATCATTCAACATCCACTTTGCGCCCAATTTGAAGAGGTAAGTGACAGCTCGTTCTTAGTTTTCATTGATCTTGAATGTTGTTTATCACCTTTTGTTTATAAATATAAATTGTACGTCGGGCTTCATGATTCGTCCACTTCTGTAAACATCATTGTGATTGGTCGGAACTGAGCCATCGCCATTTACTTGTTAATTTGTCTCATACTTGAGCAGACAAGGTGGGGAGGTGATCGGGAAGAGTGCATAGGGAGGAATGAGGAGGGAAGAGAGAGGGAGAAGAGAAAGGAACAAGCGTGCGTTTACTCGCCTGCCCTTCCATCTCCGTTCCCTCGCCACATCTCCACGTGTTCACACACTTTGTACATCTGTTGGACTGCTTTTCATATTCTTATTGCGTACCCACATACTCATTCTCACAGAACTATAATTCTCTCTCTCTCTCTCTCTCTCTCTCTCTCTCTCTCTCTCTCTCTCTCTCTCTCGCACACACACACACACACACACACACACACACACACACACACACACACACACACACACACACACACACACGCACGCACGCACGCACGCACACAGACTCCAGTTACCATGTATTTTAAGCAGGTGTGTCGCATTTTCATCACAGACAGTCCATGTGGAATCATCTACGTAAAGTGATAGTGATAATGGTGATAATGTTAATTTTTATAGCGGATATTCTCTCAAGATTAGGGCTCTAAGCGCTTTACATATAATAAACACTCTCCTTTACGCAACGGGCTGCCTACCTGGGTAGTGCCGATTAAAGAGCTGCCTGCTGGCGCATCATTCAGACGTTCCCCGTGTCATCCAGTCAATATCGTGCACTCAGTTTCCTTTATTTCCTTCATTCTTTCCATTTCTCACGCAGGGCGCATGTTATGCGTAACGTGTCATCCATACCAACGGGCAAAGTAGCCTTCTCTTCCGAAAGTTGGTGATAGGATTTTACGTGTGTGCAAGATGTTATACGTGCGTTCACACCCGGAACGTTGGTTTATAGTCCTATTTCGAAGGACTATATGGGAAATGGAGTTAGAAAAACTCTTAACTCCGAGGGACAAATCCCCCTATACCGAAACGGCCAGACGGCGATTTGAACCTGCAACCCCAGGATCACCAAGAATACGAGTCCAGCGCTCTACCAACTGAGCCAGGGTCGTTCAGAGGAGACGATACCATCAACTGAGATCCCACGTGTAGCACGCCCTTAGCGCACGTAAACGAACCCACGGCAATTGGGGAGCTGCCCCCAACAAAACATAGTAAACAATTCACAGTGATATTTCAACATCGTTTATATGGAGACAGTAACAACAATACAACAACAACAACAACAACAACAACAACAACAACAACAACAAAGTGATGCTCTCCTCTGCCCATGCGGTCTTCTCGAGATGGCACTTCCAAATGTACACACAGACATCTCTTCAAACAGTGAAGTGATAGCATACAGTGCCACAAATCTTAATTAAAGGATTTTTTTTTTTTAAAAAATTGAACAGCCACTTATCCCGTGGATATCTACTGTGACCTTTTTATCATTTCCCCCTGTCAAAAGCACTGCCTTAGAGACGGTTATATTTGTGACGATCAGATTGGGAAAACAAAGTCAGTCAGCTGGTGTCCAGGCTGAACTCATCCAGACTGTTGGTAAAGAAACAGGCAATCCACTCACTTTGGGTCTTAGGGTAGCCCTGTACACGTTGTGCGTGAACATGGAGGATGAGCCGAGGACAGAACTGTCCACAGACGACATGACGGCCGCCAACACTGCACATTATGTAATGTAATGTAATGTAATGTAATGTAATGTAATGTTATGTAATATAAGGTAATGTAATGTAACGAAACGTAACATAATGTTGTGTAAAGTGTGAGCGAACATGGAGGATGGAAAAAGAACGGAACTGTCCACAGACAATATGGCAGCCGCCAACATCGCTCCTAGACCTGGACAGCAATGTAATGTAATTTAATGTTATGTAATATACCGTAATGCTACGTAATGCAACGTAATATTAAGTCATGTCATGCGATGTGTGAGCGAACATGGAGGATGGCCCAAGGACGGAACTGTTCACAGACGACATGATGCCGCCGCCGTCACTGCTCCTAGACCTGGACAGTGGTACACCATGTAATGTAATGTAATGTAATGTAATGTAATGTAATGTAATGTAATGTAATGTAATGCAATGTAATGTAACAGAATGGAATGTGTGAATGAGCCTGGAGAACGATCCAAGCTCTATTTACGTGCGACATGACAGCTGCAGACACTGTTCCCAGACAGGAAATCCACACACCATGTAATGTAATGTATCATAATGCAATGCAATGCAGTGTAATATACTGTGATATTTAATTGAACATGGAGAATGACCAAAGCACTTTAAAGACGACATGACGGTTTCTGATACTGCATCTAAACCAGGAAAACACACCATGTGATGTAACGTAACGTAACGAACAGTAACGTAACGCAATGTAATTTGGTCTAAAGACGACTTGACGGCGGCTGACACTGCTTTCAGGCCAGGGAAAGCACGTCAGGTAACGTAACGTAACGTAACATAAGGTAACGTAACGTAACGTGACGTGACGTGACGTGTGATGATCATGGATAAAGGCGACATGACAGCTGGCGACAGGAAAACACACAGCGCAATGTGATGCAATGTAATGTAATGCAATGTAATGTAATGTAATGTAATGTAATGCAATGCAATGTAATGTAATGTAATGTAATGCAATGCAATGTAATGATTGATTGAACATAGGAATAGGATGACCCAAGCAGCGTCTAAAGACGACATGATGGCTGCTGACACTGCTCCCAGACCAAGAAAAGAACAACTTGCAATGTAATGCAATGTAATGCAATGCATAGTAATGTCATGTAATGCATGGCCATGTGATGTTATGTAATATAATGTAATTATAATGTGATGTCATGAAATATAATGCAATTTAATGTAATGTAATCAAATGTGATGTAATGCAATGCTATGTAATGCATAATGATGTACTGTAATGCAATGCAATGTAATGTATCAGTGAACACTGAGGATGACTCAAGCTCTATCTGAAGTTGACATGACGGCTGTTGACATTGTTTTCCGATCTGGACAACACAGCATTTATCATAATGTACTGTACTGTACTGTACTGTACTGTATTGTACTGTACTGTGCTATACTGTATTGTACTGTACAGTATTGGCCTGCATTGTATCATACGGTACTGTACTGTACTGTACTGTGCTGTGCTGTACTGTGTGAGCGATCACTGATGATGACCAAGCACATCAGGAGCAAGTGCCAGCAGACTGGAAGGAGGGATACCTTATCGAGATTTCCCAAGAAAGGCGACCTTAGCAACTGCGCAAACTTCAACACTAACATCAAAGCAGTTCTATTGTACGGAGCGGAAACCTGGAGAACTACAGTTAGCACCACCAAGAAAGTGCAGGTGTTCATCAACAACTGCCTGCGCAAGATTCTCCGCATCTGATGGCCAGACACCATCAACAACAACAACGAGCTATGCGAGAGAACAAACCAGCTGTCAGCAGTACAGGAAATCAAAAAAAAACGACGTAGGGGCTGGATTGATTGGA
>JADBJO010025127.1:22500-24183 GCA_016801955.1 Conus betulinus
AGATGATAGATCCCATGAAGTGACCAGTGTTGACGGGAGATGACAGATCCCATGAACTGACCAGTGTTGACGACTCACATGTGAACACAGCACAGGCATGGATAGATAAAAGATTGAAAAATCTAGATCACCACGAAAGCAGGGCACGAAAGATCGCATAATTTGGGATTTGTTTAAATGATTGTTGGTGACAATCACCGTTCCTTTAGATATACTGTGGTTTAATATTACAAATTATTGAAAACGGAAAAAAAGTTTGTGTTGACGTGTACCGCGTGCACTGTGCTAGAAAGAAGAGGATGCACATCGTTGCTTAACTTCAATAAAGATAAGATATGTATTTTGAAAAAAAAAAAATGTCATATACCTTTGTCACCGGACAATGTGACAATAAAAAGGCAACCTCCTATACTAGCCAAGACACCAACACGTGGTTTAACATTTTGCTCTCTCTCTCTCTCTCTCTCTCTCTCTCTCTCTCTCTCTCTCTGTGTGCTTCAAAAAGTGTTTGCAAACTGCCTTTCAAGCGTGACGACCGTGTGTGTGAACGGAGAGTGCAGTGCTGATAGCCCCGACACACTGTGCCACACACATGCCGCCAGTGCACAGTCAGGCGCTGGCTTTATTGTGTGTTTTGTATGCCACGTTATCACTGCGTCGTTTTTGCTGTTATCACACGATATAGAATCGAACCCCGGGCCCACTGATCATGATCATGACACGACAAAGAGCGACAAGTTGGCTACCTCTGGCGATTCCACACAACCCACGTGTGACTCACATCTCAAACGATGCACTGAAACAAATCCTCCACGCTATAGAGAGGCAGGGGCAGCAGCACAGCCAGGAATTAAGCGTGATTCGAGGTGATCTGTCTGCCATCAAGTCTGAGGCTGGAAAGTGTGAATGTGAAATGTAACGAAATCAATGAACGTTGCAATAGGCTGGAGAAAAACAACACCAATCTGTCAAACACTGTCTCCCAGATAAATGATGACGTCACAGAACTATACTCGGCCACACGTAAACAGAAAGAAGAGACACAGGTACTATCGGAGTCTGTTGAAAATTTCCGAACTGAAATCAGTCACATGAATGCTGAAATAGACCGCTTGGAAGAATTTTTTTCCGCAGGATAATCTCCGACTGTTTGGCATCCCTCAACAGGCGCCGAGAGAAAGCTACGATGAGTGTGCTGCAGCTGTTGTGCATGCATTGAATAGCGTTGATGGCCCAAAGAAATGGTCTGAAGACGATATTGTCAGAGCCCATCGGATAGGACAAGGTGATCCCAAACCCATGATCATCAAACTCAGAAACTGGAGGGACAAGATGGAACTGATGAAGAATAAAGACTGTCGTGATCAGCTGCAGCCCAAGGTGTCCGGATCGCAAACGATCTTACAGACGTCAGGTGGCCATGGTTTCACAGGCAAAAAGGGATGGACTCTCTGCTTATTTTGTGCGAGGTGTAATGACGATCGGGCCCAAACGATCTTTCAGAAACGATCAGGCACCAGACACAGATCGGGCACGGATGACAGACCCACATCCGCACAACACCCCACATGGACCGATGGAAGGAACACAAGGGGCAGAGAGGGGCACACGCCAACAACGCCAGTGAACACATCAACAAACTCCCGCTATTATTAGCAGTGGGGAAACCTCGCGTCATGTGAC